>VMBQ01004847.1:0-27969 GCA_007657795.1 Dreissena rostriformis
AACTGTCCGCTATAAAGTCACGAAAGGTTTCGTGGTCTTATTAGCGGATAGGGTAGCGCTTAACCAGACTGCGCAAATGCGCAGGCAGGTCTGAGGCTACGTTCGCCGCATATGTCATAAGACCAATTTTCGCATGACGCGGGTCAATTAAGTTAATTTGATTTATTCATTTTTAGCTCTCAATCGAATGTATTTCAAGTGAATAATTTATAAATCGGTAATGATGTGTACGTTAAGTAATTTGTTTTTTTTTCAATGAATTTGTGAATTTACAAATAAACGATGAATATTTACGTGCATAATTGTTAAATGTTATGACCACCATTTCGTTGTCGTTCACGGTGGGTGAAGAACGTTTTATTAAAACGTTGGTATACCAACTTCGAATAATTTTCAATATGGACACTTCTTGTTGGTAGGAAAACGATTTTTTAATAACGCTATAAACACTCATTATCGTGCAGTTTTTCCGTCTGCAAACTAATCCGAAACCAAAATAAAAATACGCCATACGTGGAAAGAACAGTGAGTCAGTGTTCCATGTAATGCGGGAAAGATTGTTGTCATTGTTTCGCTGACAATCTACTTTCTATTTAGATCTTTGATTTGTGAAGTCCACCAATCACAGCCGTGCAAAGTGGTGTACGTGCGAAGCGAACGTTGCACACGTTTAGCCATCAGAAGGTTAAGTGCAGCGAAGCGACATTGGTGAGCGTCTGGATACAAACTTCTATCATCGACGAGAAAAAGTATGTTCTTTAAATATAATTGTGACGAATATGTCAATATCTGTGAATGACATATACTGTAGTAAATATGTTGGATGCATAGGAAATGTTAAGACCAATGTATTAACAATTTATGAATACGTATGACGCTAAAAACGACTGTCTGGCGTTGGTGCACCCTTACTCATGTATACAGAATAAAATACTCAACGATTGTTCAGAGTTTGCATCACTCGAATTGCTTGTTTAATGTCGTATGTAATGCAAAATAGTACACGCCACCAGACTGGTATATACTCTTGGAACAATCGACAAGCGTAATTTTTCTTTTATTATATACACTCGAGCACTTTTATTTTCTGAAAATTTCGACCATGCTTATTGTTGTGCAGATGATGATGCTAATAATTAAACAAAGGGTTTCACACTTTTTCTATAATGCATAGTAATGTCATTACATGTCAAAAAAGTAGTCCGTCATGACGAAACAAGTAGTCCGGCTAGAATGGTAATGCGGAATCAGAACAAATAGCGAATAAACTTATAAGGATTTTTTTCCTGTCGACATGTATTCCACTGATTGATACTGCCTCATTTCGTTTAGATCTAAACTGGTATATTATGATAACAGGTGGCAACTAATTTACGGGCAAAAGCTTACTCCATATCGATGTATTGTAATTAATCAGTAAATATCAGGGTATTATTGTTTACAAAAGCATTAGAATTCTTTCCATAAAATAATAATTCAGCCAAACAATTAAATCTAAGTATTGCTTAATGCAAAAAAAATGCTTTTACATCTCAAATCCGTTAGATCATAGCATATAAGTGTGTGCTATTGTGATACTTTTTAGGATAATAAATTCAAAGCTGGCTAGGTTGCTGTAGCGTAGTGGATATGGTTTCCGCCTAGTGACTATGAGGTCGCGGTGTCAATCCCCAAAGTGAGGATGCTCTCCAGATGTCCATAAATACACCAAGAATTAATCCTACCAAGAAAACGGACTCGAGAATGTCTCAGAGAGCTTCAGGCTTTTGATGCAATCGAGCTAAAAATAAATAGGTTTCAACTAAAGTTGGTTAAAGCTCTTGATTATAGTTTAACCCATTTATGCCTAGTGGACTCTCCCATCCTTCTAAATTGGATCAATTTATTTCCAAAATTAGGGATGTCTAGTATATTTATTTCTATATTTAGAATATTTCTTACAGAAATTCCTTTAAGGAAACAGCGCGGACCCTGATGAGACGGCGCATTATGCGGCGTTTCATCTGGGTCTACGCTGTTTGCCAAGGCCTTTTTTTTCTAGACGCTAGGCATAAATGGGTTAAACTGATTTAACGTCATCAAAACAACGTGATGGGTGAAATTAATTTGTATCAATGTATAATTAAAATATTTCAAAAATACAGATTTCTCGCATTGTATTACATTTCTTTTGCCACCTATTGTCGCCTAGTTTTAAATTATGTCGTCACTAAAAAACAAGCTATTTATTCGCCCAATAAAACAAAATTATGTCGCCACAAAACAAATAATTGTGTAGCATTAATTAAATCACAGTACACTGCATACACTTAGAGTGTAGCTCTTTAGTAACAAGTTGAATGCGAACAAACATAATGTTATATCATCAAGATTTCTTTATTGATACATACCAATAGCATACAACGAACATATATATATATAGGCATGTTAATGATGTTAGTATAAACACAACACTTCATATAATTTATTTGCTCGTTAAAGAATAGTAACACAAAACGTAACACCATCATCAACTAAGAAAATGTACGTACATACAAATTGATGTTATCTTTGGAACAACTATGGAATCAATGATTTATGTATAACCCAGCAAACATGCATATATGGGTTCCATATGGGCTAAATCCGGGCAAGCCCATATGGATTGGCCCTTACAGTACCCATATGGGACCCATGTAAACAAGCCCATGTGTATGCGCCAATAAGGCACCCATTTTGGCCCATTATGTAAAATTTTAGGTATGACTAGATACCGAAACTATGAACTTTGGGTATGACTAGATACTGTTTTCGCAAAAACAGTAAATTTACAGAAAACAGTTATATTTCCCCCTTTACATCGCGTAGATGGCTATAAACTATTATTGTAATGAATGTTTACTCCATTACGCATTTACATGATGCTATTTATAATTATATTATTTTACAGAAAGCAGTTTATTCCTTTAAAAAAAAGGAAGCATTATATAATACGAGGACATAATACCGAAAACAGTCAAATACCGAAAACAGTTATATTTTCCCCTTTTACATCGTGATAGTGGCGTTAAATCATGATTTTAATAAATGATGACTTCAGTACGCATTTAAGCGAAGTTTCAAATATGTTTGTAATGAAGTCAATGGTTATAGAAAAGAATACATCATCAGAATATATATATGTAAGACATTTTTAATATTGATTATTAAAATTTCTGGTAGACAAAATTAAATTAAACGAACATAAACGTCTTACATAAAGACCATCTGGAAATAAATAACATATCATTTAGGAGCGTTATATGTCGTTCCTGATCAGCCCATGTTTTAACATGTGCTGATCGAAAACGACAAAAAAGGCACCAGCTTAAAAGTCACAATCCTAAAACTAATCAGAACCACAAAAGACATATATTTTATTTAGATGCATGATGTTCCGTTCGGGATCAGCCCNATATATATATATGTAAGACATATGATCAGCCCG
This sequence comes from Dreissena rostriformis, assembly GCA_007657795.1. Taxonomy (NCBI): domain Eukaryota; kingdom Metazoa; phylum Mollusca; class Bivalvia; order Myida; family Dreissenidae; genus Dreissena; species Dreissena rostriformis. Next base: position 3,467 of record VMBQ01004847.1, read on the forward strand.
TGTTTAAAACATGTGCTGATCGAAAACGACAATAAAGACACCAGCTCAAAAGTCACAATACTAAAACTAATCAGAACCACAAAAGACATATATTTTATTTAGATACATGATGTTCCGTTCGGGATCAGCCCGTGTTTAAAACATTTGCAAACGACAATTTAGCCACCAGCTTAAAAGTCAGAACCCTAAAAGTAATCTCAGCATACGGAAAAAATTATCCTAGCATAGGTATACATTTCATTTAGATGCATAATGTGTTGTTCAGGATCAGACCGTGTTTAAAACATGTGCTGATCGCAAACGACAAGTTAGGCAACAACTCAAAAGTAACAATCCATAAAAATAACCCCAGAATGAACAAATACATTTCATTTAGATGCATAATGTGTCGTTCGCGAAAACAGTAAATTTACCAAAAACGGTTATTGAATACACACTATTTTCGTATATTTGTTCACTGTTTTCGGAAGTACATTTTACTGTTTTCGTATATGAAAAAACTGAATGCGGATTATTTTTATTAAAATATATTTTATTAAAAAACATATATATTAAAATATCTTTCAACTACTATTTTTTTTTAAACCAGACATATGAAAAAGCAATGTTTTCGTCTTCATATTCAATGTTTCCATATTAAAACACTGTTTTCGGTAAATTTACTGTTTTTGCTAAAACAGTACTGTTTTCGGTATCTAGTCATACCGGACTCCAGCGGTCCCGAACCAGCGCATTCAAAACAATCTCTGCTGGCTCGGACCAATCTGGAGCCTTCTGGCGCTTCGTTTCGCTGTCTTCAACTGCCAAACATTCCATTTTATAAGTTATATCAGAAATGTATGCTTCTATTTTTGACACTTTTTGGCGCGTTTCCTCTACTAGAGAGTTTGCTTAGTCGTGACGTCATAAAAACACAATCTTATTAAAGTGTCTTCCAAACGCGTTCGTGAATAATAATCCTGAGTATGTCTTTAGTAAGTATAAGTCTGAGTCAAAGTCTGAGTTTTAGTTCAAGTTAGAGTTTATTATTGGTGAATACGGCTCCAGTATACAAATAGTAGTACACGCACTTTCTGATGTCCAACAGTAGAATTGCTTTCCAATAACAGAACAGACAAGTTCTGCTTTCTAATAGTTGCACTGCTTATCAAAAGAAGCAACGACACTTTCGTTTTTCCAACAGCAGTACTGCTTACCATTAGCAGTAACGACTCTTTCTGCTTGCAAACAGCATTACTGCTTATCAATAGCAGTAACGACATATCCTGCTTTTGAACAGCAGTACTGCTTACAAATTGCAGTAAAGACACTTTATGCTTTCCAACAACAGTACTGCATATCAAAAGCAGTACAGACACTTTCTGCTTTCCACCAGAAGAAGTGCTTACCTATAAATAAATACTAGTATTTAAAATTGCAAACCACAACAATCACCTTAAACAGCAGTAATCGGTGCTTTTATATTTTATATGTGTTATAGTTGACGTTCCTTTTTGAAATTCCCTACGAAGAATTCAAGTTATTGCACTTTTATAAAAACAAATGTCCAGGCCTCGGGGTGTAATTAAAACAAAATACTTAATGATTTAAAAAATAGTCAACTCTGAAGCGCAATTACCAGAGTTTTCGTATTTGTGTAAGTAGCATTTCATAAGAGATCCTCTACAAATAGTGGCACTTAATTCGCCTGGTGTCACATCTGAAAACGCCGAATTGTTAACTGGTTCAATGTCTTGAATATAGCATGGTTTCAAAATATGCATTGTATACAATTGTCAAGCCAAGTCAAATATATATGAAATATATAATTATTATAATATATTATTAGAGTTGTAATTTACCCATATCCTTCAAATTAACGACAATGGTCTGAGGAAAGCACTTGTGCTACAATGGAATGATTTTAATTGTTTTAAATCAGAGCATACCGTCTAAAGTCTTCAAACACAAGCAATATCAATAGGTTTCATAATTGGTATTATTTATTGTCTAGTTCGAGGGGTTAACGGAAGACTGTTGTAACTCATAGTAAATAAAGAAGAGATACAACAGTTTTCCGTTCAGCCCTCGAGTTGTCCTTTGATTCGATTTTTCAAACGATGTCAACAAGTTCAAGCAGACCACACAATTGGATAACATGGTTTGAATAGACTTTTTTAAAATTAATTTCCTTAAGATAAAGCTCATTTAAAAAGCCAATCCCAAACGTTTTCGCATTACGTACGTACATGTAACAACACTTTTTAAGATATAAAAACAGACTCAAACTCAAACTCAAACAATGTTTTTTAAGTAAATAAAGGCCACAGGTCCAATTATACACAATATACACAAGCAATATACAATTACATAGTTGCCGTGTAACAACTTGTTACTAACTTACTAACTTGTTACTCACCTTGTAACAAAATAGATATACATATAAATACAAAGTTATGAATTGATGTTGTTTAACAGATGGTATACAAACGTAGTGAGTTAATGTGTAATTTGTAACCCTTATTATGGAGAAAGCATAGTAGGTTGCTGATTGACTCATATTAAAAGCAAAATCTATGACAGTTGTATGTGGTTATGTTATTGTTGGCATTTGCCACGGTATTCACTTAGTATTAACTTGTTCAACGCGTTCATTGTTCAAGTCATTATGAGTATAATAAATATTCGCATCGGCAGCAATTCATGATATTTTGACGAATTATGTGTAATAGGTACCTTTTACTTTGCAGAAAGTCTTAAGTCCAAAAATGCCTTTAAACATATTTTTAAACTATCGTTTATGATCAGCTACCAAAGAAAATTGTGAGGTTCTTATGTGATGGAATACAATAGCGATATTTATTTAAATTCATATGTTGTATTACTCATTTATACGAATGACAAAAAAGTTGTGTGGTGCCCTATTTTATTCATATTCTAGTGAGCCCCGGTTACTGTTTGAGAAATTAAACCAACACGACGCAAAAAAGCTATTTTTTAAAATGGTATTATATGGAAAAATGTAAGGACCGATAAGTTTGGTAGGTATAACAAAGGCACAACAACAAAAGTGCCTCAAACCACTAAAATTATCGAATGATATTGACACAGGTTATTCACACCCAACTGATTCAAAACAGTTCGTATATTCACTGTCATGGGGTCATACTCTAATGCTTTTCGTCTTATAGTTGTGAACTAAAGTCGGTGAAAACAAAATGTTTGATGACAACAGCCAAACATATGTTTCGGTGAAGATTATCACTCGCGCATTTATGCAATTCTGACTTCGAAATGTGTGACATTATTTTATTGTAAAACATTGCGTCTAAAACACCGAAAAATACAAATTTACAACGGGCATCATATAGAAAGTAGAAATTAATTAATATATTACCACCCCCCTAAATTCGCGCTGACTTTTGCCCCTTTGTTCACAAACCGCGCGTTGGTTTAAAAAGTATTTATTACGATACTTTGAACATGACAGGTGAATAACATTCATACATTAATGGATCAGAAAACAAGTTACTTAAAACTAATATCAATTCTTCTCCATAGATGTTCTTAGAGCGTTTAAGAAGTTAGCACATGTAACCAGTTAAAGCAATTACCAATTGGAAGTGTTTCTACATTGAAGTGTGCATGAGCTGATACAATATATATTTAGATATATGAAAAATAGGGCATGGATATAGCTAGCCTGATAGAAACAAAAAGACGAAGAACAGTAGCGGAAGGACACTTGACAAATTCAAATATGGTGGGCTGTTGACAGTAAGTTGTATGCGAAGCGTTTTGACAACACGATATATCGTTGGACTTTAAAAATTATAGTTTTGTTTTACTCAGGGGTGAGGTATTCGCATCCAAATAATAGGTTGTTTGTTGTTAGAGGGCACGGGATATTGCAAAACAGTTTGTTCCGAAGATGTTTCTTGTGCTGACAGTGTAGAAGGAAATGGTTTTCAGTTTCGATTTCTCCATATTAGCAAAGTGGGCTGTCTACTAGTGATTTTCCGGTCATTTTTTAGGGAACTGCACTCAAGTCATAGTCTTGCATATAGGATTAGACCACCTCTTGTACCAATGTTAAATAATTCGGACGATTTTGTGAGATTTCTGCTAAGAGAAGCTTTGAAAGAGGACAACATGGGAGATTGATGCAAGTCAGGCGTAAGGGCATTCCACTCACGGATAGCTGTTGGAAGAAAGGAGCATCGATATTATTCATTTCTTGAGTAAATAAGAGCTACATATTCGTTAATTCTAAGTTTATAGCGGTGTTGAGGGGGAAGTGGAATGAGATTTGAGAGGTATCTGGGCATTGTCTGTGTTTCATTTTGTAAAAGAGAATAAGTCTGTGTTTCTGCCTCTTTTTTGAAAGAGTTTCCCATTTAAGATCGTTTAACAGAGAGCTAATCTTACAAAATTTAGTGGCGCCGGTGCAAATTCTTGCTGCCTAATTTTGTACAGCTTCTTATTATGCGCTCAATTCGTTGGAACAGTTACCCCAGACAGCGTTTCCATATTCCAGCAAAGGTAACCGCACGTTAAAATGCCCTTTTTAAATTAACTTCGCCATGCCCTATCCCTCCTGGGAAAAAAACAAGATTAAATAGATTACTCACCCGCGCTGTGTCGTCCTTTGTGGTACTGTTACTTTGTTTTGCGAGTGATCTCGTCATGGATATTGGTCATCGCTACAGTAGATTACGCAATCGGGTTTTTGATGCCACATAACGTAAGGCTGATATGTCGCCCCAACATAGCTGTTTTCACAATTGGTATGTGAATTTTGGATGTTGAATTCCTTAATTCATCACCTAAATTTTCATAACGATTCAAACTACTTATAATTATACAACCAACACAACCATTAATCGTCCATAATCGTATATAGATATATATAACAGTTATTGTTCTTTCTTCGAATTCAGTTAAACATATTTTTTAATGAAGAATAATTAAATAAAACCATCTTTTTTGTTGCAGCACTCGTTTCTGGACTCTTCTTAGTTGCATGTAATCCTGTTTGCACCGGATAGTAAGAATTACAAGGAACATAATTTACATATTGTTACTATCAAGATTCTTCGCTAATGACGACACATTTACATTTCTTTCGAGTATTTGATTTGTGCATGTTTTGGGGCCCATTCTTCATGATAAGTGTGTGTAACATGTCAATTCTTTTAAACATTGTTAAAGCAAAAGACGTCTTCAAGCTCATTGCAATCAAACAACAGATAATAGAGGAAGTCAACAAATGCTTAAAACAATTACACGGCGGATAATTATTTTGAGCATCACATTCTGCTTTTGCAATGCACCTCATGGCATTAAAAGAATATATGACATACCTTCGTATACGCTATGGGCTATTATTACTGACATTTCCATTATTCCTATGTATTTGAACAATGGAGTGAATTTTCTTTTGTACTAAGGATTTAAGCAGGACTTCATGGCAATTTGTAAACCTTAACTTCTATGTTAATGTGTACTATTTATACAAGAACTTAGTTTTGTCACATTGATTGCTATATGATATCATTTATCTTTAACTGAGAAAAATAACCACTATTTGTCATCAAACATTTTGCTTCGTGAAGCCAATGGGTTAATACTTTACTATAATATTAATATAGATGGTTATTTTATATTTAGATCTTATACCTTAAGCTTTACCGGTAATGCTCATGTTTGTGTTCTTAATTTGTAATGGCAGAAAGATTTATGCTATGAAACCTACGGTTAAGTTGCACTTACACAATTAGGCAATGCATTTAATAACATAAATGAAACAACAATAGTGTGGCTGAGTTGTACGCGCACATTTATAAACTTAATATTAGTTAAAAAAAAGTTCAAAAATATTGCAAAATCTTCTCTTATTAATATACAATTAATGTTGTTAATACATTTTCTTGACAATTACTGTAGAACAATAGTACTTATAAAACTGTAGAGTCAAACCATTCAACATGTTTGTCTCTTTACGTACCATAGTCATGAAGGGAACGTGCAATTAAACCAAGACAAATGTTTGATCTTAGTTGATTTGAGGGATGTAGATAGTCAATGTAAGGGAGTTGAATAGTCGAAACAATCATCCTTGTATAACGTACCGTTGCAGTTTGTGTGTTGTAAAAATGTGGATGTTGATGATATAATGTACATGTCATGAAGTTATTTAAAAAAAAATATTGTATTCGACAAATAGATATAGACAATGCGTTGAATGATCATCCTGATTGAAGGACACTTTAGATGTTGCAATCAAATTAGTGTAGTATGTAATGTGTATGTTGTCTCATTTGTATCAGTGTGCAATATTTGACATATTCCATTATTATTAGTCGTGACATACCGAAGTCCAGAGCTTTGAAATAAATATACTGAGATCAGTATTCAGAACTGGTTGCAATCTAGTGAATATGTAATATTGCATATGATAAATTTGTCATTACATGCATAGCAAAATTTTATAAATTTCGTCTCTTTCATGCGGTGCAAACAAGCATTTTAAAAGTATTGCAAGAGATACGAGATGCAAGCTACCTTTCCTGGTCCAGAAACGTCAGTGCATCATGGGTGAATGGTTACAATACAGCTATGTTTTAAATCATTTCACAAAACTACGTTTTGATACACTGAAACGCTTCTTCTGAGAAGTCAGGATGATTGAAAAGTTGCGTTATAAGTTGTATTAAATGTATATAATATACGTATACAAAACAGAATACAATATTTATTCAACGAAAGCGTTACAAATTTATAGTAATATAAAAATAAAATAAAAAATACATGGCATGGGAACACACAGTTTAACAATAAAAAAATTGCTTATATAACTAAATTGATAAAGGTATAACAACTTTAAATGAAAGTATTTAAGGTAAACACAGCTTGCAATTAGGTAACAATTATTGTATAAATTTTATTATATTGACAGGAATATAGATACAATTCGTTTACGTTAATTTAAATCCAATTTAAGTACTTGCAAAACGAAATGCACAGTACATAGTAATTTTTTTCGTGTAAGGTTTTAGCAAAAAGTAATAAAGTGCGTTTTTTTCTTAATTTAAAACAAACAAAAACGTAAAATGCATTAAGGACATTTAAAAAGACGTAAATATTGTTAGTTTGTTAGATAACATCAACATCAACGAGGCAAAAATCGATCATACAACTTCTTTAAACTGGTTAAAAATAATTTATTTTCCTTTTTTTCCTTTTTTTTGCAAACTCAAGAAATGCACAGTAAAGGGATAATACAACCCTTCCATATTCATTATTTGTATTGGCCAAGATAGGCTGATGTATATGCTTAAATGAACACATAATGTGAGTGATTAAAACAGTATTTGCTTTAAAGCCCATATTAACACTCAAAAGCAACCAATATTTCGTAAAATATTTCATAAAATAAAGTTAACCCATAAAAAATCAGTGTACCTTATAGCAATTGCCAACATTGCTTTGCTAGATCTGGTAACATAGATTTAACAAGATACAAAATGTTTATTGTTTTTATTTTTTTGTGGTACAATATAACCTTCAATACAGACAAGAAGTTTCAGGTCGGCAACAAAAATACGCGTAGGCTTGGTTAGTGGAGACAAACAATTGATAAAGCCATTAACAACATTAATTTGATATTAATACGAGGGAATAAATTAGTATTATTGACCTTATTTTAACTGATATTAAGTTTTAAAATGTGCGTACAACTAATACGCAATATTGATGATTCATTAATGTTATTAAATGCATCGTTTAATTATGTAAGTGAAACTTAACCGTAAGTTTCATAGCATTATTCTTTCTGCAATAACAAATAGACAACATACACATACACATTACCGGCAAAGCTTAAGGTTAAATATCTAAATATAACATAACCATCTTGATTAATATTATATAATAGTATTAAACCATTTTTAGTGATATTTAGTGGTTGTTTTATCAGTTAAATATAAATGATATTATATAGCAATACATGTGACAAAATTAAGTCATTGTATAAAAAGTACAAATAAACATAGAAGTGAAGGTTCACAAAGAAAAAAAAAAGGTGAAAAACTACATTTCAATTTCATACATTCGTTTGCATTTCGGCGTCTGGTATCGATTTGTTCAACAAAGCAATCATAGCATTTATATCGATAATGATCAAACATACATAATCAAATGCTGAAGATTCATTTAATGCAAAGTGGTGAATGAGAGAACAATTAAAATTTATAATAAACCGGCCATTACTCTTTGGTTCGAATGAAATGATCACGCGCAGGTTTGATCATTTCACTCTTGCTTGGTACCAAGCTTTGTGTGACCTTTTAAAATCTGTTTAAGCAATAAGTGAATAGCCTCATCGTCAGTTTAAAATTCGACTTGTTGAACAATACAAAACAAATGAACAATTTCAATAAAAGTATATACTGTACACCTACAGCTTACTTTTCCCTAAGTCGTGGTAGTAAGAGACTTGTTTGTGATTATATTAATGACGTCAAATTACACTAACTGTTATATCGCTCAAGAACAGTTTTAACAGTTAATAAATAAATCGCACGAATATCATGAGCATTTCTTTTACATTACCATTCATGAAATGATTACCCTTTCTTATACTGAAATCAACAAATACCTTCCGTTTCAATAATCTCTTGATGACGAAACATTTAATCTCTACAAGAATCGTGTTTATTGTTTTGATAAACCTGATCCAAATCTTAAATTTATGATATACGTTTATATAATGGGAACACTTGTTTACCCTTGTCTATTGTTCTGAACTTAATTGCTTATTGGTGTATATTTGTTCATTATGAATTTTTACAATGAAATGTTTATTGTCGAGAGAATAAAACACATTTTCCGATTAATGTCTTAACGTGTTTTATACATTACTCGTTAAAACGTGTGTTTAACGAACATTATTTTGAATCCGATACTCGATAAAAAAATAATGCTCGTAAGCGTATGAGTTATGCTTTTGGAATCAATCAATAAAGAAAAAAAATAAAAATTGAACTCGATTTTTTAACTAAATTAAGACAAATAGACATTATCAAAGCAACGCATATGCATATCCTTTAAAATATAAAAAAAAAATTGTATAACACATAATAGTACCATATACCGTGTTATGTTTCTGTATCCTTATATGAATGGAAGAAATAATTTGATACTAGAATGGACTTCTGTATTTACAAATTGCCATGAAGTCCTGCATAAATCCTGATCATGTGATACAGTACAGAAGAAAATTCACTCCACTGTTGAAATACATAATAATAATGGAAATGTCAACCATAACAGCCCAAAGCGTATACGACTTTTTGTCATATATTCTTAAAATACCATAAGGTGCATTGCAAAAGCAGAATGTTAGGCTTAAAATAATTATCCGCCGTGTAACTGTTTTAAGCAATCGTTGACCACCTCTATTATCTGTTGTTTGATTGCCACGAGCTTGCAGACTTCTTTTACTTTTAATTATGTTTAGAAGAATTGACATGTTACATACAATTATTATGCAGAACGGAACTAAAAAGAACATGCACAAATCAAATACTCGAAAACAATCTAAATAGTGTCATCATTAGCGAAGAATCTTGATAATAACAATATGTAAATTCTATCCCTTTTACTTATTCTAATCCGGTGCAAACAAGAAGATATGCAACAAAGAGAAGACCAGAAACGAGTGCTGAAACTAAAAAAATATTTATTTCATTAACTCTTTATAATAAATGATTTTGAACTGAATTCGAAAAAAAGAACAATAACTCATATATATCTATAAACCGATTATGGACGATTTAAGATGGTTTTTGTTGTTTTATTATGTTAACTGTTTGCAGACTAAGTTTACCAACACGCTGAAATAATGTGAATACTAATAAAATCAAATTCACATACCGATTGTTAAAACAGCTATGTTGGGGCGACATATCAGTCTAACGTGATGTGGCATCCAAACCCCGATTGCGCGCTCAACAGTAGCAATGACCAATATCCATGACGAGATCACTCGCAGTACAAAGTAACACTACCACAAAGGACGACACAGCGCGAGGGAGTAATATATTTAATCTGTTATATTATGGTTAATATTTGCGTTATAATTTGTTTTAGTAAGTTCAACGAAATGACATATTAAGCGTCAGTCACACTTCTGTAAGTCGAACATAAAACATATTTGCAGTTTAAAAAGTAATTTTACCTCGATCACTGACATAAATCTTCCAGCATGAACGTGCGTTGTTGCACGAATGTGCAATATTGAACTTAATATGCTGATACGTGCGAAACATGAGGGTTTCCTAAGACGCTTTAAGTGGTTTAAGCCCCAGTCATGCTGCAACTTCGACTGGTATAAGACCTGCCCATGACTCAACAAGTCTTTTGTGTTCTCACTTAGATTTTGAAATTCAGGCGTCGTTTTTGAGCTAAAAATCCGTCGGCTGTGTTTGATACGAATCTGACAAGGTATTTAGCTAACGCGACGTATTACAGTTTATTTTGGAGCATCTCCATACGAATGTATTGATTTAATATAAATACTAGTGTTCAAGTTCATGTGAAGTGTTCCTTTTTTGCTTTTGGTTTCAATTCTCGCGCTTTCAAACAAGCCTTTCATTCGCCACTCGCCCCGCTACATTGCTTGGTGTAATGATCATAAGAATGGATCGTTAGCAAAGTCGCCCGGTAGTGTAGCGTAATGGGTTAACATTTTTGACAAAAGTATATGATAGCCAAGAACAACATACATTTGTTTTATGTCACAGTTGTTATATCTAGGAACAACATATGTTTGTTGTAGCTACACAAACATGGACACCCATTTGGCAAATTTTGGTATAAAAGAGGGCTTTGTTTTGTTTATGTGCATTTCAGCTACATTCATAGAGCGATATACACCGGGTAAATTTACATGTAAACCGCGTGCCAGGCACGTGAATGTCAGACTACCCGCCGTATGTTAGATTATTAGACTTATTATGTTATAAACTTGAAAGTTACCGTATGTTTTTTCTTAAGTGGAATATGTTGTTGACTTGGAAGCGTTGTGTCATGACTAAATAAATTACAAAGAATAGTTTTTCGACTTGTGTACGCGTTATCATTCCAACGAATTACGCCTCACTACCTTCTTATAAGTAGAGTCATCATAATTATCATTATGGCCATCGTCATCATCGACGTGGCATCATCATGTTCTCATCGTTTTGATGCTTATTGTGACCATAACAAGACTGATTTTATTGACAGATAACACTATTGTAATGCGCTTTTGGGTTACAATTGTAACAAACATCGCACTATGGTATTGAACACCGAAGTGGGACTGACAGTAAAGTGATGTACAACATACCTGCGTTACTTTTATCTAGGATATTTAATTTTTCTACTCTTCTACAATTAGTATTACCACAGAACCGGATACAAATAACGTGAAACTTCAAATTCACCAGCAGGAGGGAAAACTCTTATAATACCATATGGTCCTTTATTTATGACAATCAACCAATTGCCAACATGTGAGGTCGAATGTAGTTCTAAATATTGTTTTGAATAATTCTTGCGTTTTCCTGATGCTTGGTCAAATTCATATAACAAGTTATAAAAAGTTGTGTGACTCGTAAATCCTTAGGCAGTGTGACTGAGCCTTTAAGTACGATAAACACTGAAACAGGAAAGGTTCAACACACCAGTGGTTACAGTGCATGATAAAAGAGATTTTTCTTAGCCTGCTTTTTCCACAAACGTCCAACAATACTACATGACTGGGAAATATTACACGCATGCCGTACAGTGTTTGGGAATTTATCATTATCATGCTTAGTTTACAATGACTTCCGATACTTGTGACTTATGACTTATAATGTACATTGCATAATACTTCGAAGGCGAATGTGCAGCACATACATCAACCAAGTGCCACTGCCCGATATCGATATTACTAGAATATCTGCCACAGCCAGTGCCGACATGTATTTCGAAGTGGTAGTCCTCCGGCGCTTTCCTAAATTCATAATGTATTTTTTTTTTTATTAGTGTACGTCTGCAATACATATCAGAAATCAAATGTGTAGATTGACCTAGAATAATCACAGGGCTCAAGTTTCGATACTAGGTATAGCAATATACATAACAGTCGTTTTTAATGAACAAACGTATATGGTTATGCAAAGTTCCACATCGTAATATGGAATCAAAGACATAGAAAGTACAACCACACAAACCACATGCGTCAGCGCGGTAGTTTGCAAAATGTTCAGTGGAGATAAACAAATGTATAGTTTATTTGTAATAAACGCTGTAAACAATAAAAAAAATGTGAAAAGTATGTGAGTGTAAATCTGTGCTGTGGATTATAACTGCATAAAAAGGGAAAAAACAGTTCACCTGGGAGGGACAGTTCAAGTTCAAACCCAAAAGAGATAGAGTACGCGTTCAAAAGGCAATATGGCGGACAATCGGAGCTGTGCAAATATCTCAGGAGCAGCGACATCCACACCAACGAATGCTACTCAATCGCCACTGATAAATGGTTCATATTTTAGCCAAGTCAATTTTTCGATACAATTTCACCACAGACATGCACATTAAACAGTAACATTAATTTTAAAAGTGTTCAATTTATGAACATGGCGTCGCCGGGGTATGGGCAATTCAATATGCCGGCAACCCCCAATCCATTTTTTCACAGCAAAATACAGATTTAACCGCATTGCTAAAAATGCTTTTCAACATGATGGACAAAATTGATAGAACATTTGAAAAGTTAGAAACCATTCAAGCAACAATGGATATTTTTATGGTGAAATGTGAGTGCATGGACAAAAAAAGTTTCCCAAATTGATAGCAAAACCTAGAAATTGAACAAAGCCGACAATTTGACAGCAATATGCTCGATTATTTTAATAAAAAACAGAAGGGAATTGAATCGTTAGCTGGACGGTGGAAGGAACATGAACACCCCATGCAGCACGAAGTAACTGACCTCAAATGCCGATCAATTCGGGACAATTTACTATTTTACAAAATGTTCAATGATTAAGATGACCAGTGTGAAAAGAAAATCCTGGACTGTATTGAGTCAAAATGATTGATCGAATCCAGAGAGATTAAATTATACCGTGCTCAGAGAATAGAGCGTTATAATAGCACAGTAATAAAGCCTATAGTCGCAAAATTGGCATACTATCCGGGTGAAGAACGGGTGAGGTAGGCGTCCAAGAAACTCAAAGGGACCCCGTATGGAATATCAGAAAAATACCCCAGGGAGAAAATGGAAACCAGACTGAAGCTTATTCCTGTCATGAAAAAAGCTAGTGAGGAAAATAAAGACGCTTTACTGTGAGTGGACAAACTGTTCATCGATGGCCGTGGGTACAAGCCGAATGCCTAGGAGGGATGTGGGAGTGTTGTAAAATGTGTAACATGGAACGTTGAAGGGCTGACAGCGGAAAAGTGTACATGTTTTATGTACTCGAAGGAATTATCTTCTCTACAAAAAAATATTGTGATTGAATTAAACTCTTTAAACTTCTAAAATGCACATGTATTTTTTGGTAAGTGTTATGTCTGTAATTAAAGCTCGAGAAAAAAATGTGGCATGTACAGCATCACTCAAGCCCTATGTTCGGACAGTGGTATGTACATATTGCATTCAATCGAAGTTTAAATTCAGTGGTCGTTGTGAAATAATAATTTAACAAATCCCGATTCGCACACATCTTATTTTGTGATTCACGCATGTTAAATGAGAATACCCACGTCCCATTTTATACAAAGACCTTGACACCGTTAAACTATTGTCAGTATGATATTGTAGGTAAGTTATACGCATGTCCCGATTGGGTCTCAATTAAATCAAATATTTAAATATAAACCTGTCACAAGTGACTACCATATTTGTCTTAAAAATGTTGAGCGTTTGTTCTAATGATATTCTTAAACATTTTAACTGTCAATACAAACTTTATTATTATTTATTAAATGCCACAACATGTAAGCCTCATCAGTATCGTTTAATTCGCCTACATGAATAATTCTTAGTTCAAAATATGGTCAATATTAAGGTTAGTTAATGTGAGTATTCAGATTGTTGAATTGAAGAATCAGAGCCTTTGAAAATAAAGGCAAAAGTAGGGCCACGTCAATTACAAATAAGGTCACTCAGGTGTAGTGAGTGAGTTAAAAGTGTTCATAGATAACATCATTGCAAGTTTCAATGCTGTATACCAATCAGTATTGATGTTAGAAGAAATTCACCATTTTGAGTAAACCAAATGCTTTGGATAACCAAGGCTTTGGGACTTCTGAATAAGTAAAAAACAGGCCCATGTCAATGTCCACATGATATTATAGTAATATGAGAGTGTAAAGAGTGTTCATAGATAACACCCAGGCGATTATCAAAGCCTTTTAGCAAGCAGAATTTATGTTTGGAGAATGTTTGGTTATTGACGCAGTTTAATTTGATTTTTATAATAATTATGTGTGTTTGCTTTCACTAACGTGGGTGCTCTGAAGCATTTTGTTGATACAATGCACCTTTCTTAGTCTTCACAAATGCCACAAAAACAACAAAAATACATAACATTATTCCTTTTTGTCAAAGCTTATACTCATAAGATACATAATAATTTAGTTGTTATACAAAACGTTGCTTTTACAAATGTCAATTATACAATATTAAAACAATCACACAGCCGCAATTAGAACAATGGCAATCGACAAACACGAGTTTCCTGTTTTTAAAGTTTCTAAAGTTGCTTGTCGCTTAACTTGTTGAATACATACAATACTGGAAATAGGGAAGTTTATGTAGGCCACTCCGTTAACAATTCACTTATTTAACAATGTCCAAGTATTAGGATTCAAGATCGACAAAAAGTATTTCTTAAATGTAATTGTCCAATTGCCGTAAATAAGGGGTCATTTTAAAATGTTTACATAGTTATGTAAAATAATTAATGTTTGTATATTTATTCAAAACCGTTTATTCTTGCTATGCACATTAGATAAAGGTTGTATCGATAACTTTTTGACATTTATGAATAAAGTGTCATCGCAATTAAAACATGTTCAACATAAGGATAGATTGAACTAGATCTACCCTGCAAACAAAGGTTCTTGTCAGCAACTGTCCATTTCTGACAATAATTATATGAAAATCACTTTTGCCAAATTATTTGAAAATAAATTCAAGCTGGAAAAAAACGTTCATGTAAAGTTTTAAACATTGATTTGTTAATAATCCTTTGACCTTCAAATGTGAACTTCAATCTTAAGCTTATGGACCTTGTTCTGGACACAAGACTCTCACAAAGATATCACTTTTCCCCCCATAACCCAATATCTGAAAATATATCAATATTGGGGAAAGATATGCTTAAAAGTGGTCAGTATTGATTTATCATATTTTACCTTATACAATCTTTGACCTTGATACCTGGTTGAAATTCACAAAAGGTCGCCCCAGTATCATTATGACTTCTGACAAATTTGATGAACAACCATATAAACTGGAGGCATAACATATGCTCCGCAGAATTCGGTCATCATTGATTTCTTACAAATAACTGTGAGCTTTGAAATAAACCTTTGACCTAGGGGCCTGTTTTGTTATACCACATCATATTGATCATTAAGTAAGATTCAAGTGTGTTTCACTTCTTTATATTTGTTATGCATGTTGATTACCAAATGAAATTTAAAAAGATAATTTTCAAATAAGTAAAACACAGTTTAAACATCCGCAAAACTTAAAACTTATAAGAAAGTACAGTGTGGACATTGAGCCCATTTAGGAATGGTATGTTGTTCTTCAGTAATTTTGAGCAATAATTTGAATATAATAGCACTTGTGCTGAGAGAAGTCTCTTTAACAGGGTTGAATAGCAACATGTCATGTTATAAAGATGGTCTTTTGTGGTAAGTTATTTTTAAAATGTCATAATGAATGACTAAGTAACGGTCCGGAACAGCTTGAAAGCACGCACATACACTCTACCATTGTGACTGCTATATAGTGATTCCCACAAGCGGGCTCTTCAAAAATGAATAGTTTAGGTATAGGAAGAAACATGTAAATGAAAAAATTAAAACAATCTGTATTCTGTAGTGATTCCTATTCATAACTTTTACTTAAACACTTTTACAGACCAAATAACATATATGGTTACATACCAATTAAATAACAGATAATCTGTTATTTAAATTCATGCGATTGTTAAATCTAATTATCGAATTATCAAACCAACTTCTTTAATATGAATGCACCAATAGTCACAAATCAACCAACTTTTCATGACTAGGAATGTAAAACTCAAAAAGATATTTTACCCATGTATTAAATTGTATGAAATTCGCGAAACCATCAATTAAATACACATCGAAAGAACTCCGTGCATCAACCTGTTAACATATTGATTAACAATTTTGGATAACTTACAATGTACGTATGCGTTCAATGAAAAAGTTTAGCAAAGCCTAATCCCCTAGGCCTATTGACTACCTGACCATATGATATTGCAGTATGTGACCTTACACAATCATGGATAAATAATGTATTGATAAATACTGATGAATTAATTTAATTTCGAAGATGTTGGCTGTAATGTCATACTGGTTGCAAAGTTACACTTAATGATACCACCTTTGCAGGAAACAATGTTATTAATTTCTTCTGACTTGTTGAAACTTAATATTACGAATCACACAATATTGCTATATTTAAATAAGCTCATTCACCTTGTTAAATAATGATTTATCAACATGTGTTAATTTAAACATGTCATTTAATTGAAATAGTATCAATAAACTTCCTCAATACTAACCTACAAATAACTTATAGATATAGATATGATAAAGGTATATCAGCTAACAGAAGTATGCTCTGCTTGGTGTAAGTTCTTCTTGAATGCTTTGAGCTTTTATGAGTGCATATATACAGCTCAAAGTTCTTCCTCGTAAAGGCAAAAACATGTTTTTTTATGGAGAAATGCTCGAACAAAATACTTGCAAAAATTCCGTTATCGAACCATGACCGGAAGTTTTGAATTGACATTCATGGCAAATGAACGTAAAAGCTAACGCTGCTTAAATTGTTTCATCCGACTGCCTTGCGGTCTAGTGCTATGCTGTCAGTTGAACGTTTTTAGTGTATAACAGTGTTATTTAAATTGGAACACATTCTTATGACCGTGGTATCGTTACTGTATGCTTATTGGTACATCGTGTGAACACATCACGCGCACCAAATTGTTGCAGTTTTTCTTTGAGTAAAAATAGCTAACATATTCTAAACTATAAATGAATCCATTGTATATTTTCAAATTCAGAATATCTCAGCGTTTTTCCAATGCGACGGAGACATTTCTGGAATAGCTGACGTGTTTGAAACTTGGATTGATATAATTATTCTGCAAGCACACCATAGCACGTAAGTGGCATTTATTTTCATAAAAGAAACATAGATAACATATGTTTGTGTTTATTTATACCAGAAAACAATTGATGTGGCTCATATAGCCAATAAAACTGCCGACTGGATTCCAGGTTAACATAAAAATGTATTTAGGAGTTTCAACTCCAAGCGGTTACTATCTGGCAGTTGGATTATTGCAGCTATGTTTGGTGTAAGTTGTTAACAAATTCTTTAACAATCAAAATCATTTGCGACATGTTAATCAATGACAAATCTATTACAAAACAAGTGTTTCCAGTTTTCTGTGATAACATGAATACACAAAATTTGTATAATTAATCCTATAGTGCTAAATATTGTATTTTTTATCATTTTAGCTTATTTGTGTTCATAGATTGTTTGTTTTGTTTGTACAAATTGTACTAGAATTACAAATTGAAAAGCTATTTCACAGTCACATATTTGCTTTTAGATATAATTATTTTAGAGTTTCGCAGTCTTATGAATTAAACAAATTGAAATTACAAACGTGCACACACAAAATGAGTTAAACAGCACAAAAGGATCAGTGTATGGCATGTTAAAAAAAAAAATCATGTTTTTAAACATTGTATATGCCAATGAAGCTAATATGTTTCCTTTATAGTAACTAAGATGTGTTTTATTAAAATTTATTATCATTGTATACAAAAGTATACATTAATGGGTGTTAATTTTTAGATACACGTTAGACGTAAGGTGCATCCACTTTACATTATTGTAATACCCTACACGATAGCTATTATGTCAAAAGCGAAAGTGTACAAAACTCGAATGACACTAAGAATATTAAAATGTCACTCATTTACAAAGCCAAATCAATAAAGAAGAACTTACAATCAATAATAACCAGGTGAAACACATGAAAGTTTTTATACGAATGAAGGACTAGGCGGAACCATGCGACCACGTCTAATTGGATGGGGCGGACAAAAGCTCACTCGCGTTTTTTGGTTTGACAAAGCTCGCCCGCCTTTTTCGAACCTTGATAAAAATGTTTTAAAATACGGGCTACAGGGGTTTTAAATTAATTATGAATAATAATCATACAATATCCCTAACAAAACATTTTTCAACCGAGGGTGATTGAGTGAGTGATCAAGCAAAATTTATGTATTGGACTGAATGCATTGAATAACTGATAATCATTGACTTTATCGTTGAAAGAATTAAGAACAAACAATATTAAGACAAAGTGGTATTTTAGAGTAAATATTTGGACATGTTTAACAATTACCCCATATTATAAATATCTAAACAACTATATAAAATTGCTAATAATGGTGACAATTTGGTACGGCCTGTGTCCGGAACGGCGCATGTGCAGGTAGGTGTGTGTCCGATGGAATCACTTCCAGGAGGGCAAATGACAGTCTATGTTTAAATTATCGGGAGGGCTAACGTCAGGAAGGGCATATGCCCGAAATTCGGTTTGCGTAGTTAAAAGAAAGCAGGACGATGCTATTAAAGCAAAAAATGATGTTCGTGTATACTTACGACTTAAAACTATAGGGAACATCGGTCGTCCAAACTGTTCTTCATTCCGTTTTGGTGATATACGCGTTTTTGTTCGGCTTAACGTTGGATGACCATTATTATTTTCACTTGATTAAACATGTTTTTAAAAGGCAGATTTTAAATCTTTTCTCAACGTTATTTATTTATTTTAAAAAATTAATATATAAAAACGATAACAAAAACTCAGCCTGATATTCAAAAACAAATTCGGTTCGGCACAAACCAATAAGGATATAGTCGGGTTACGCCGTATTTTCCCCAGAATTAATTCTCAGGTCATGGAAGGACTGTTGACACAATCTAGCTAAACTGAGTGACAAAACTAAGCAAACTAGCGTATTCGCTATTCGCGAGAGTGAGTGAGTGACATTCGGAAATGACTGTTGAGAAATATTGATTATGCATGCCGTATTCAATAAGCTGCATATTTAGCAGTCATGCATTAATATCGCGAAGTAATCAATATCCGAACTGTTGTTAAACTGTGTACAAAACTACGAGTAAATTGTTTAAGACAAATGTAATGCCTCAATTGTGTTGAATCATGTTCATGTAGGATACCAAGTTCCTTTAGCCCTGTAATGTTCGCATCAAAATGAACAGATTCTATAACAATAACTTTAAAAACTATTTATTTCAGTGTAAAGGACAAAACGTGATTTAACTCTATGTTGGTAACTAAATTTCGATCCCGGACATTGGTTGTTACGGACAATGGTTTCTTTGCTATTTCGACACTGGTAGACAGTGGTTCCTACGTTATTTTGAAAACACGGACAATTGTCGCTTCATTATCTTAAAAGCTCGGATATGAGTTCAAACATTGTATTGACAGTCCGAACATTGGTTCCTACATAGTATTTATACTCGGACATAAGTTAATACATTATTGCTGTCCTGGACATTCGTTCGTTATTATATTTATTTTATATTATTTAATTTGTTTATTGTAATTAAACATGCCAACCGCATAAGAAGTAGGTATGTTTTTCTTTAATTAACTTGTAAAAATGATGTTATGCACAAGAAAGTACAGAAACAAAATGAAGCAAATATTCAGATGTATATATATACATGCAAATACAATTTAGTATGCACAAGAACTTACATACAAGAAAAGAAGCACATATATACATTTATATACATATACACACAATGAAATATACAGGTACGCGTTGAACATAGCTGCATTTGATAGCTGTCAATAAAAATTACCAACAACACACTATTTTGCCTAAAATATAATTATCTATTCTGGAAAGAGGACTCAATAGTGTATTGATTTCATTAGCGAGGTGCTACCTTTCTTCCCGTAAGTAATTTGTCGAACTTATTTATCGTCGCTTTTCTTTTTTCATTTTCTTACTGTTTCTTCAGAAACAACAGACAACCTTTTCATTTTCATAATTAAATAGAATGTATATGTATGCATATATATTGACGACATTAACCTGGTAAGTTATAACACTTTAAGCCATTTATAAATCGCTAGTCCTGTATTCAAAAGTACACATGCTTCACGATATGAAGGCAATATAATTTGGTAACTACTTAAAAATTGGTTATTTTTACATAAACAAATAGAATTAAAACGTTATTTGGAATAAATATACAGTTTATGTTTGCAAATACGCATTTAATATAAAATAAGCAAATGATTGTGTGATACGTATAAAGCCATATTATTTCCGTTGTAAAAATGTTGAAACGTTATCGCATGCGCATGACAACCTATAGTTGACTATACCAAGTGACTTACACGTAGCATAGTGCACTATTCTAATTATGCGTAAATGTAATCCTCCGCGACAAGTACAAGTATAAATCATTCTTTGTTTTGCTATTTACGATCCGTTCAAAGTAATTGCTTTAAATTATTATTCACTGTGTATGCAAATTTGTTAATGAATTAAGTTGATGAATGTAGTTGGTGAACCTAAATCTCTGAATCGTAGTTATATCTCGCTACAGCTGAATTTCAGTTAACTATTGGTGTTCACAAGCGATTAACTATAAAACGCGGAACAAATAACATTTGTGATACCGTAAGAACTCTATGTTTTCGGACACTTAAAAATAATTTTTTTTTCGTATCCGAAAACTTAGATACGAACAATATTTACAACATACAGGTGTCCTAAAATCTAGAGTCGAAAATTGTATGTCCGAAAATAGAGTCAATTGTATCAACGACTACCGGTAATATCACGTGCTTGTAGCATACCACGCCGTGTAGTATAAATTAAAAATTTATTTTTGCACTGAATTTGAAATAATTTCAAATGCTTAATATATTTTACAGAAAGTAACTACAAGGCTTTACTTTGACCAACGAGTTCAAAGATGAGCATGTGATGTACCGATACTTTCTAGTATGGACCTGTTTTAAATGCGATAAAATAAAAAAAATCAAACTATGAATTCAGTGTTTATTCATTAGTCGTCTTCTAACACGTTCAATTGTTCGTAAAACTTGCAATAGGGTGTATCCCGCTTTCAGCGTTTAGTATTTGTCACAGTTATCTTTCTGAGATGGGACATAGTACAGTAGATAATTAAACTGTTAATTGGCAATACGCCCTTGTAATTGTCATAACGCTAATTTTCAAAAGAAATGTGTTTAAGATTATCATAATTTGGCACTAATTGACGTTATCCCGCTGTTCCATTATGGTTTTTAGCATTAACGACATCATTTCAAATGCTTTTGGGCGAAACCATTGTTTACCGGTATTACCGGTTTATAAGGTTATTTACCCAATAACGCAAATGTAATGATCAATTGCCCTCAGGCATGCATATGCCAGGTTTTATGACCTTAATCCCGGTGGAAAACTACATGATCGAAGTGTCATCAGATTAAGAGTCACGAAAATTAATTATTTTGGCTTAAAAGGGGGATCCATAGAGTAACTACGGTAGTTAAAATGCAAAACTTAAACGACGTGTCGAGTATAAAAAATATACCTATTTGTTTCATATTTGTATTATTCACCGGAAAATGGGTTATACTATATAATGTATGCCTATTGTGGTGAAAGCAAATGGAGTTCGTCAGCCAATTAACGTGTGTCTTCCTGCATTTTTTTTTTGATTTATGCAGAATTGCCAGCATTAATTGCATTAAAGAGAAATGTTCAAAAGCTGTAGTAATAATAATATTCAGGACGAAATAAAAAACAAATCGTAAAAAAATAGCTAAAACATGCCTCGTCCTCCATTAATGAAAGGGCCATTCAACTTGTATCCGAAATGGGGATCTTTATGGCTTAGGATGGTAGGGATAGCAAATATTCGGTCACAATGTTCCCAAAACAATTGAGGTTATTTAATACACAATGCGATGCTATAAATGAAAATTGGCATATAATTTAACTCAACGAAGGAAAAATTGTCAACCGAAACCCATGACAAAAATGTAGTACAAACTCGACGGGAAGGGAGATATTGTATTTGACACTGCTGCAAAGGAGGCTACCAATTTTTATAAATAATTTTGAAGAGACACTTAGTCTTAGGAATGCAGCGGATATTAAGGCGACAGGGCACCCATGTCAATTCTGAAGTCGCGTCTAATTTTATCACACACTTGTACGCCACTGTTTTAAAGATTTCACATAGTAAAATATCGTTTACCAGGAATAAATAGTTTAAAAAAACTCCAAATGTATCTTGTATATAACGAAAACGATTTAGAGTACTGTCGAGTTGATGAATGTTTCGCTTATATATGTAATGCGAATGTTCAATCTAAACACACTTCTTTGTTGACACCATTACAGGGTATTATATGTAAATTAAACTTCTGCGAAACAGACATTACACAAATACAAAAGGTTATTAAATCGTTTAAGGCTTTAAATTTCAAACAAAGATGTTCTATCATCAAATATCGTATTAAATTAAACTCGCAGAGAAGCCGCTCATTTATTATTAAAACGCAAAGTAGGGGAAGCTATACGCGGGCTTCGCTCATCAAAAAAGTTCCTGTCTTTGCCGCAGACAAGGGTCACTGGGTTGATGCTAATGTATTGATACCATTAACGAAACATTTTGCGAATTTCATTAACACTCATATATATGATTGGGTCGTGTTGCTTATACTTGACAATTACATTTTTGGTTTGGACAGCAACCCATGCTTAACACGTCGGACCTCGAACATTTTCGATAAAATATCTTACGGTCCGGTAACATTTCCGAAACTGGTCCTTGTTTTTGTTTAACATGAAAACAAAACTTAAAATCTGATAAAAATATTGACTGGTATCGGTTTATTTTTCTTCGATAGATGGTTTTACGATAAAGAACGGTTCATTACCAACCAGTCGAGCAAAATTGCAATCTGTTCTGTTGACGTTACAAGCTCTAAGTGCTTTTTTCAGAACCAGTCAATCCTGCATTGAGTTAAGTGACGCCAGCGAAACACAACAGTTTTCCATTAGTAGAATAGAAGTGTACTGGTTTCAATTCGTTATAAGATTGTAAATTAAAGCGGAGATCGATACGAACTTCCCCGTTTCATTGACCTTTGCAATATGTGATGCGAAAGTAAGCACTTCAAACGGCTGTAAAGTTTCACCGAGGACAATTGGTTTTACTTATTCTGCTTACAAATACTTGTTAGTTATGAAACAAAACACACAACTTTCTTCACTTTTAATTAAAAGTTTTACCATATGTTATAACAAACACGTCTAAATTGAGTTAGCATTTTACATTATTTTAAATTGTTAGAAAATTGTGAAAGTTAATATAAAAGAAAAACACTGAATAAATGGTACTTTCTTTGGTTTGCGTAACAGAAAAACGAGATCCGATAAAATCCTTTGAGTTTGGTCACGTGACTTTGTTAAAGACCCCGTTTTTAATAGCATACATGTATTTGAATTTATTAATTTAAGCAATATAAAGAAGTTAAACTCCAGAAACTGCAGCAATATTGCAATTCTATCATACACACCTTTGTGGCCCTTTATTTATGGCAAGGAACCAATTGCCACAACGGTACAGTACGACAAAAAACGAAACAACATATACACATAGTAGAATAAAGCAAGGGTCACCGCCTTGGAACGGTCGATGCTAAGCATTGGGGGTTTAAACCGGTTATAGAGCGCTCAACCTGACACTTGGTCCAGCAATAATCATGATACATGTAAGTGTAAATATAATTTAACCTCATAGCATTGCAACTCAAATAAATAGTAATCAAAGGGAATTAAAAGGCATTCAATTTAATTACTATTTAATTACTCAATGGTAGGAAGGAGACCAGAGCAACAGAGTTACAACTTTTTGAGGCACGATGAAATGAAATAACTAACACGCATCAACTACATCCCTTCTTTTACAAAAAGATTTAAGAATATAGCATCATATAGTTAATATTTGAGATCATCATCGCGCACCTACAGGAAGAAGCAGCAATATTGGGTGTAAAAGATCCAAATTACCTACTTGATTGTTTATGTGACTAATATACTAAAATGCAAATGAAAATGATTGT
>VMBQ01004847.1:29465-69014 GCA_007657795.1 Dreissena rostriformis
CAATTTGTTCGAACCGATCCGCTTTTCTTCAATGAAATTAAAAAAATGACATGAAATAAGAGGCAAGTACAAATTTTAATTTAACTTGTGATAAATAGCTAGGAAACACCACTGCAATTGAATGAAACATAGAATATATTTTACTATATAACAAATGAAGTACAGAAGCATTTTTCTTCATCAAATATCTATCAATATACTGTTTAATTTATCTGTATCTACATTTACGCTAAGGAAATTAACACGCGCACACTTTTAATTTTTTTGGCGCGCGATATGAAATATATTTTTCATATATTAATACGTTTAAACGCCATCGAGATATTCACACCAATACTTTACTGTGAATAAACTAACAGTAACTATTCACCGCATGAAATGTGAAGCCATTAATTGGCAGCCAACTAGTGGGCGATCCCTATCAGTCCACCGACGATAATTGAAGGGTCAAAGAAGAAATCATACAACACTAAGAACACACATATGGGCTTTTAGAATGTGTCCGACGTTCACATTTTGTGATAAGGTTGTCTAATATAGTGTTGATTTTTACAAACAGCTGAAGATCGAATCATAATATGATTTGGTTAAGTAATCGTTATAAACGTGCTAGCAAATGAGTCAGTCATATGGTAATGTTTCAATATTTAATTTTATCGAATACACTTGTCATTATGAATCATACTTGCATCACAAATACAATGAGTGCGTTAACTGCTCTCGAGTTGTATCATGTTCGCAGTATCTATCTCACTATTAATATTGTCAGTTCTTTTGATTAAAAGAACATACAAATTCGCACCAACAAACTTCTTCCATTATTATTTTAGTAATATTTAATCCTGTAAGTAAACATATTACTGTCCTTTTTGATTACACATACCTTTTTTTCTGGAAGCAATTTATAGCAATAGCTGCATTTTAACTGCATTATTAAATATTTAAGTAATAATTTAACAAAATATAATTATTAGGTTTCTTATCATGCCTGTTTGATGAAAAAAGGAAAAAACAAATCAGGTCTATTTAAACCCATATTAACATACAACGATCGCCATCTGCATTTTTGTTCTTCGTTCATATTTAAATTTAACCTTAAACATGTTTTATTGTCAATACAACATACAGGTTTAAGTATGAATCTTTATGTTTAACGTTAAATATAAAAACAACGAAACAAATGCTTTTTGCACGAACCATACGGGCGGCAAGCAAGTGAATTTTTTTTGATGTAACGTTATGCGTTCGTGAAAAAATGACGTAAGCGAATCTTGCGAACCTTGCGAATAAATTGTGTCTGGGGAGACGCAATCAAGTAACATTTACACGAAATAAAAACAGGTTTATAATATAAGTGGATAGCAACAGCATAGATTGTATCCTAAAAACCCCAAATATGATGTTCTTAACAGTTAACATCAAGGCAGAGAATTAAACAATATTAAACTATTAATACTTACCGACGGGCGTTTAATCAAACCTAAAAGCAGTAGTTTTCGTTTAAATTTGTGAATAAATGCACACGTAAACATGGACTTGTACTGAATTGATCATCTTCTATTGTTTATAAAACATAGCATATGCTACTACTACTACTACTACTACTACTACTACTACTACTACAACTACAACTACTACTACTACTTCTCCTACTACTACTTCTTCTACTACAACAACAACAACTACTACTACTACTATTAATACTACTAATACTATTACAACTACTACTTCTACTATTACTATGCTGTGACGTTAATTTTTATTTACACTTAAATGTATTATGAATATTGCTGGGCNGTATATGCTTAAGTCGCAAATAAACTATCTGTTCTGTTCAAAAAAAAAAGTTTTTTTATCGAATACACTTGTCATTATGAATCATACTTGCATCACAAATACAATGAGTGCGTTAACTGCTCTCGAGTTGTATCATGTTCGCAGTATCTATCTCACTATTAATACTGTCAGTTCTTTTGATTAAAAGAACATACAAATTCGCACCAACAAACTTCTTCCATTAGTATTTTCGTAATATTTAATCCTGTAAGTAAACATAGTACTGTCCTTTTTGATATACACATACCTTTTTTTCTGGAAGCAATTTATAGCAATAGCTGCATATTAACTGCATTATCAAATATTTAAGTAATATTTTAACAAAATATAAATATTTGGTTTCTTATCATGCCTGTTTGATGAAAAAAGGAAAAAACAAATCAGGTCTATTTAAACCCATATTAACATACAACGATCGCCATCTGCTTTTTTCTTCTTCGTTCATATTTAAATTTAACCTTAAACATGTTTTATTGTCAATACAACATACATGTTTAATTATTTATCGTTATGTTTAACGTTAAATATTAAAACAACGAATGTACATGTATTGCAAAATAAACGGACACCGACCACCGTCTGCGTTTTCCTTTTTTGTTTTTAGTGTATGCGTTTTCAAACGTAACTTATATCGAATGCATTTTCTCGTATGCGTTTTAGTCACAGTCATATGTTTGTACCTGTACACATTACTGGCTTGGAACAAAATGCAGCTTTAAGCGCAGCCTGCAAATTATTATAGATGTCCGGTTAGCGCAGAGGTTGGTACACGCGCTTCTCACCTCGGCGATAACGGTTTAATCCCCATACAAGGAAGAATGTGTGTTTGATCGGTTGTTACCATACCAAAAAGGCGGGGTTTCCTCTGGGTACTCTGGCTTCCCCTGCACAACCCAAGACCACACAATAATTTGAAATATTTCAATGACAACTATATAGGTGAAAATTGAAGCTATACTTTTAAATTGGCCCACACTTTCGTGTGCTTAGTAAATTAGTTAATTAAAAGCTTGTATTATTTTTTATATATATTAATATATCTTTCACTATAGCTGGATTCGTTTAAACCAACATTCTGCAAATCACACGACCCGAAAGTGTAATAAACTGTATAACAATGTAACAATTGATTGGCGCCCTGAAGTGTTATAACGACCTAAATTGGCATTAATTGTTTGGTCTTGGTTCATTATAACACTTCGGGTGGCAAGGAAGTTTGACTTTCCTATTATATAATTTACACTTCAGAGTATTATTACACGTTGGGGCGGCAAGCAAGTTTTATACTTAAATACAATTAATAACACTTTGAGCCGGTAAGAATCACAAAAAGTCGGTACACTAGTTTATGTCTTTAGTCATATTGTCTATAGTCATATAGATGCCTTTGTATAGTTAATAATATATTTTTCAATAACGTTTTTAAGCATTTGGTGATATGCAATCGTCAAGCAAGTAAAACGTTTAATGTACATTAGGGAATGACTACACGTTAGGGCGGCAAGCGAGTGTATTTTGCAATAAGGCATAGCACACTTCGGGGCATTATTAAACTTTAGGGCGGCAAGCGAGTGTATTATGTAATACGGTATAGAACACTTCGAGGCGTTTAATTTAATAGACGTTTGTGAAGGAGTCTCCTGTTTAGTGAAATAAATGCTTTTGCACGAACCATAAGGGTGGCAAGCAAGTGAAATAATTTTGTTATGCGTTTGTGAAAAAATGACGTAAGCGAATCCTGCGAACCT
Source organism: Dreissena rostriformis (assembly GCA_007657795.1). Classification (NCBI taxonomy): domain Eukaryota; kingdom Metazoa; phylum Mollusca; class Bivalvia; order Myida; family Dreissenidae; genus Dreissena; species Dreissena rostriformis. The sequence goes on from VMBQ01004847.1 coordinate 33,050, forward strand.
TGCGAGTAAATTTTGTCTGAGAAGACGCAATCAAGTAACATTAACACGAACTAAAAACAGGTTTATAATATAAGTGGATAGCAACAACATAGATTGTATCCTAAAAACCCCAAATATGATGTTCTTAACAGTTAACATCAAGGAAGAGAATTAAACAATATTAAACTATTAATACTTACCGACGGGCGTTTGATCAAACCTAAAAGCAGTAGTTTTCGTTTAAATTTGTGAATAAATGCACACGTAAATATGGACTTGTACTGAATTGATCATCTTCTATTGTTAATAAAACATAGCATATGCTACTACTACTACTACTACTACAACTACTACTACTACTACTATTACTACTTCTACTACAACAACAACTACTACAACTACTACTACTACTATTACTACTACTAATACTACTACAACTACTACTACTACTATTACTACTACTACTACTACTACTACTACTTCTACTTATACTACAACTACTACTACTACTACTTCTACTTATACTACTACTACTACTAGTAGTAGTACTACTACTACTACTACTACTACTACTTCTACTACTACTTCTACTACTACTACTACCACTACTACTACTACTACTACTTCAACAACTACTACTACTACTACTTCTTCTACTACTTTTTGTAAATTTATTTTCAACATGTTTACTCACATCATGTCGTTACATCGAATTACGCGAAACGTTTTTTAATTGTCACCACGACTAGGATAAGTTTCGAGGTACGCTACAATGTATTTTACTCGCCCCCTCTGGCAGCCATGTCTTTCGACAGTTTTGAAAGTATCAAAAACAATACATTAGTCCCTGGTGAAAACGCGTATCCAATTAAAAAAATGTGTACTTGCATATATCCCTTTTATTTACACATGTAACACATGTAAACTAATCCAATATCCATTGGTCAAAGCAGTGTTAACATAGGGTTTTTTTTGTGCGTAAACAATTTAAGAGATTTTCATGAACTGGGAGACGTTTGCCCTACGTTTTAAAATACCTCACTAGAACACTGCTTAGGTCATTTATAATCTTGTCATCACTTTTATATGGAAATGGTAGTAGTCTATGTGTATGAACTGTCACAGCGGTGGTTTAATGTCTAAACTAGAATATTAAAGGTTTACGTATTACCACGTTGTCATGCTTAGCCCTTGTTCATATTTAGAACGAACCACACAATCAGGCAAAAGACTGTCGCAATTTACAGGCCACACTGTCTTACAAAGAGGAACAATTTACAGGCCAGTTGTATATTTCTACGGGTCAACATTTTACTCAGCACGTTCGCTCTTAGACAGTTTAAAATAGAGAAGGAGAGAAGGACTAGCTTTATGGCTGACTGGTAAAGTATACTTCCACAATCGGTCTCGAAATAAACCGATGTACCAGTGTAATATACTGACGGTTGCTACGAATGTTGATAAAATAATCAGATAATGTCTGAAAATCACAGTAACCGGCACCTGTGAAATAATTGTGTTAATCAACAATCAACAGTATTTGTATATACTGTTGACATAACAAACTACAGCTATGCATGAACAATACTTCGTATTGACCCGGTTNTCGCGCTTGCGCATTGACTACGTTGCAAAAGCACTGGTTACAGTTACGTAAAACATATGCATACAGCCTACAGGCATGTGTTTAGTAAATAAATCGATACAAAATTCCGAAATAAACACTATGATACCATAATAATTATTCAACAATATCAGTACCAATATTGTTCATTCACACATTGACGTGCATTTTTGTACAAATAAGAGTTAATTCTTAGCATCATTGTTAAGGTGGTCTTAATACAATAGCCGTTTTATTTCCTGCACAAGGATTTTAATAAATTAAATAACAACAAATAATAAAACATGTTGTATCCTTTTTATTATCAATGTTATGCGTGGGTTAGAGTGTTTCATTTTTCACGAGCGATCGAATTAAATCGAAGCGGACCGCTTAATACCAGTCGCCGTTTTCAAGTATCACTTGTCATGTAAGCTAAGAGAATTGTAGAAAATTGAACAACGTCCGGGACGCAATAGGCCGTGTCGTTGATTTCGCTGACAATCTACTTTCTATTTAGATTTTTGATTTGGGAAGTCCACCAATAACAGCCGTGCAAAGTGGTTTACGTGCGAAGCGAGCGTTCCACAAGTTTAGCCAGCAGTAGGTTAGGTGCAAAGAAACGATGTATACGGAATATTACGCTCAGCGATTGTTAATAGAGTTTGCATCACTCGAGTGACTTGTTTAATTTTGTTTTAGTACACGTCACCGGACTGGTATATACTCCTGGAACAATCGACAAGCGTATTCTTTTGTTATTATATACACTCAAGCACGTTTATTTTCTGAAATTTTCGACCATTCTTATTGTTGTGCAGATGATGATTCTTATAATTAAACAAAGGGTTTCACACTGTTTCTATAATGCATGATAATGACATTACATGTCAAAAAGTAGTCCATCATGACGAACAAAGTAGTCCGGCTAAAATGGTAATGCGTAATGAGAACAAATAGCGAATAAACTAATAAGGATTTTTTCCTGTCGACATGTATTCCACTGATTGATACTGCCTCATTTCGTTTAGATCTAAACTGGTATAATATGATAACAGGTGGCACCAAATTTACGGGCAAAAGCTTATTCCATAACGGTGTATTGTAATAAATCAGTAAATATCAGGGTATTATTGTTTACAAAAGCATAATAATATTTTTCATAAAATAATAATTCAGACAAACAATTCAATCTTAAGTATTGCTTGGTGCAACAAAATGCTTTTTACATCTCCAATCCGTTAGATCATAGCATATAAGTGTATTCTTTTGTAATACTGTTTAGGATAATTAATTCAAAGCTGGCTAGGTTGCTGTAGCGTAGTGGATATGGTTTCCGCCTAGTGACTATGAGGTCGCGGTGTCAATCCCCAAAGTGAGAATGCTCTCCAGATGACCATTAAGACACCAAGCATTAATCCTACCAAGAAAACGGACTCGAGAATGTATCAAAGAGCCTCAGGCATTTGATGCAATCAAGCTAACAATAAATAGGTTNAAGCATTATGCCCAGTTTTCTCAGAACACGACACATATTTGCTTGTTTGCAGTGAGATAAAAGATAATATCATCATCGGTATTATTGATGACTTCATTTACAGCCGTGAGATATAAGGATATATTTTACAGATATTTTTGGAATTTCACTGCCTAGCACATTATAAATTAAATTATTCGTTATATGCTAGGAAATCAAATTCCAAAATATCCGTGAACTATATCCGTTTATGTCAATGACGCAAAACACGTTTTGTTGAAATAACGCTTCAAATTGTCAAACATTGATATACAAAAATAACGATAGCATATTATAAATAGAATACTGATTTGTTTACCGTAAAATATTCGATTATATCATTACCAGTAGTGTTTTGTGAGTGTGTCGGTGTTATATCTTAAGACCACCTTAACAATGATGCTAAGAATTAACTCTTATTTTTACAGAGATGCACGTCAATGTGTGAATGGACAATATTGGTACTGATATTGTTGAATTATTATTATGGTATTATAGTGTTTATTTCGGAATTGTGTATCGATTTATTTACAAAACACATGCCTGTAGGCTGTATGCATATGTTTTACGTAACTGTAACCAGTGCTTTTGCAACGTAGTCAATGCGCAAGCGCGAAAAATTGAGAATCCAAACAATCTGGGTCTATATATCTGCAACATTAATAATACCTATATAATTACACATTAAATGCTGATTATACGTAGTTGTCTTTTTCTCGCTACTTATTAGGCAAGTGCACTTTCAAGTTTGACCTGTGGTCCTTTAATACTTAAGAGCACTTTCACTGAAACTGTTTAAAATGTTCACTTTAATGTAACCATTAGGAATCAAGTGTATTTTTTAAGTTTCATTTATGGGGATATTGGTCAATATCGTGTTTGTTTTTAGATAGTTACCACACTGTTAAGTTAACACATTCAGCCCTGAATATTCAAGCAAATAGTCATACGGCATGAATTGACATTAGCTAAATGTTATAATAATTCACGCAATTTAATACATTTTGGTTTGGCACTAGTCAAATGTTTATTCTTTGGTAATGCATCCTGATTTGGATATACTTTATTTGCAAAAATAATTAAACAAAAAATGAAACGGCATCCCTAGACACATAGATTTCTTTTCATTATTAATTTTATGTTATTAACATTGACAATTTTCTGAATTGAAAGCTGTAATGAAGAATGAAGAAGTACAAGCCCTGCAGTTTCTACACATTACTTGTTCATAACACATCATACTTCAGCTTAATTATCACTCATTTTCGACGAATACATGAAGATGTTTTTATTACTTACCAAAAATTCAGAAATAAATTCCTTTTACCTTATCATGACACTTGGAAAGTCAACAACTTGTTTCGTCTGATTCACCCAAAAACAACATTTAAATACATAGCAGAACAAAAACAAAGGGAGGTAACTTTTATATAAAGATAGTTTATATTTATGATTGTGTGTATCTAAGACACTATGTACATAGATTTCTCATTCACAGTGTCTTTATTGGATAGAATAGGCTGGTACATCAGTTATTTCACAAGAATATTGCTGTATAAGAATAAATAGAAGCAGTATTGCAAAGTGAAAAGAGTAAAAAGGCAAAATAAGGGATTAGATTTTCAAAGTTCTGCCTTGTTTTGATTTTATTTGCAATCAGCGGAAGAGATAATAATACAAATGGAACAACCTCTTCTGATATGAATTCACTTTCTTTCGAAATAAATCTGCATAGACAAACAAGTTCCGGAATGTCACTGAAAACAAGTTGTTTAACAGTACAATATCCGCATAAAAGCATAGTACCGGTGATAGGGTTAAATTAGCCCCAATATAAAAATCTGTCGCAACACTCACTTACGCGAGTATATATGATCTTACTAAAAAAGGAGATCAACAAATTGATGAGTCAAACAATCTAGAATAAAAGTTTAGAAGAAGTAGTACCAGGAATTCAATCAAATTAAAGTTTGATACAATTGCAAATACGTGTATGCGGTACAATAATAAACCCATTCATGTACAAAAGACAAATCTATCGGAACATCTTACTAATCTATGCAGTTTTCTTCTAAAGACACATACACACAATTGTTGGTTCTACAACAAACACGAAACATTTGTTTTTTAGAAAGAACTTGTCCGAGCTCTGAAATTCCAATACAGTTACACAAATATTACCTGAACAACAGACTGTGTGTCGCGCACAAGAACTGGATATCTAACGCAAATGTCATGGAAATATCTATAGTTAAAAAATAAAAGTAAAATGCCGTGTTTTAGTTATTGTAATTTGAGCACGTGCCCCATAATAAATTTTAATTGCCTGGTATGATCTTATAAGATTCATTATTATTCAATAATTAATTCACATGGTTCGCCTAATTGATTTCCAGCAATTATTTAATGATACATAAGTAGGAAAACAATAAGTGTCATTTTACCGTACACACATGTCTTAGAGTTTTAGTCAACATCCTATGGAACCCAAAGGTCATACAATGCGGACGGAACATCATTCATGTCCAATTGAAGAGGAAACACAACAGGTAATACAAAACATCCATGATATGGTAGCAATACGCACGTTTGAGGTAGGCGTTTTACTTGTCGTTTTCCTATAACGATCGATCAAGACAAACGCCGATGTACACAATATTTTAGTAAACAATGCGACGCGGTTCAAAAAACACTAATACTGTATTTTGTAAACACAAAGTAAGGCTAATTTGTATTATGCATGCATCAAAGAGCTCCGGATATAAATAGTTGCTCAATTGTTTAAGTTAGTATCGTCATTACATGACTTTGAAACGCTATTTTTAAAAATACTCGTATGATGATAATGTAAAAAAATAGATTGCAAATTGCTGAAAATTAAAATGAATACTTACAATGTTCCATTCATTTTATAATCTCATGTGTTTGATCAGCAAACACAAGAGATTAACAACCGATAATTAATTGTTTCAAACAGTAACAAATTGAAGTGAAAAATAGTTATACTGTTCACTTTTTCACTTTTAAATGACGTTATTAGTTTAACGCCATAACGTAAATATTCAAATTATCCAGTATAACCGTTTAAAGTATAAACAATAGGTGGAAAACGTTACATAAAACATTGTCCTGGTTTCGGTAGATTTTGGACTTTTATACTTTTGTGATCATAAATAATTAATATTTTTCCTTATGTATATTATGTTTTATTCAAGTATAATTTTTCTGTGCTCACTCACCCACTTTGAAAATCTACTGAATGTGAACAAACATCCTTTATAGTTCATCTAAGAAAATACCTGCGTGGAACGTTAATTGTCCGATTTGTGTTTTTGTTTAAATCGTATTTTTATATTGGTCTATTTTCGACAAGGAAACAATAACATTTACTCTCGTGTATATACACAGATACAAGTATAAATGTAAATACCATATGTTATACTTTTTTTCCAGACCGAAATAATACAAGCATCTAATGCCAACCTCATTATATCTGTTATCGAGACAACACGGAGAGGGAACGAACTTAATGACGCCCATGAACGTTTGCTAACATCACTTTATGAAATTGCAGATAGCAGAGGTAAATGGCACAATTATGTTTATTATGCTTTTTAATGTTCAAACACATATAAAATAAACAGAACAACAGTTTAGACTCCATTTACAAAACGATACAATGCTGTTTCAAGTCATTAGCCTTTGATTTGTATAAAGGCACGTGGGTTATCAGCTTTAGTACTAAAGACGAAACCTTTGAGTTCCTGGAGGTGAAACAAAGCAGTTTCAATTCCAACGAGAAACCAATCGACTATTTTGAAGAGACGTTTGGTGCTGGTATTCTTGTACTGGTAGTGTGTTTAGCTGGTTTACTGTATTTAATAAATTGTATTACGTTGTTCCCGATCATTTTTTATCGACAATTGTATTGGTCAACATCCAAAAACACGCATGTATCATTGAATCAATCACTTTTTGAACTTTCCACTATGATTATTTATCAGAAAAAGTCTAATACCGGGCATTTCAAATAGTTTTTTAAATTAAATTGTGTGAAGTAACACAATTGCACATCTGTAATGTGATGTAATGGTGGGCTTTGCATTGTTATAATTGTCTAGAATGTGTACGTGCTCTATTATAATGGCATTGTGTGTGATTGATTTGTTTTTTTGTTTGAAGCGATTTATTCAATCAAAACATAAAACATAACTTTTTTATTCTATAGATGGATCCATTTGAATGTAGTTAAAATCACCCTGCAAGTATTTTATTTTGTGTTTTGCGCAGGATCATGATGACACAAATAGTGTACACTCAACCAAACACTCTTACCTGCTAGTGAGAGGTGTCGACAGCTTTGACTGCAAACGTAAGAACCCTGACAATTTAGGATGTGTTGTGATTGTTGTCGGGGTTGATGTATCTGTATTAAAGAAGGCACACTTCGCTGTTACCCACGACACCCCGGTGGTTTTCATACAAGGATCGGGATCTGAAGATGACTTAATTGCAGCATGCCGAAATCAAAATGAACGTTCGACCGACAAGTATGTTTACACATAACAATTGCTTAACTATTAACATACCATATAATTTAACACTAGACTCTCAATATATGTTCTGTTTGAAAACTTAAAAAGTATGAATTTGCAATTACAAACTTTCCTTTTACCCAGTAAAGATGAATACTAATAAAATAATGCAACTCTGAGGTGTATTTTCTAAGTTCGCAGAAGACTGTGTAACTGTAAAATTGTCGCTCGCTTTTAAATCTGATTCTACGGATCTAAAACTACTTTTAAAAATTGAATGCAGCAAGTGTGGGATTCATTTTAATATCAATAATTCCAAAGGCGTACTACACTTTTTGTCATATATGCCAAATACATACCTTGTGGTGTTTCAATTTGAAGCGATGACTCTGAAAAAACAGTGCATAATTTGAAAGTTTTGTACAATTTGTGTAGTCTTCCACAGAAGCAATGTCTGTTGCAGTGACAAAGAAGAATGCGAACATTTGCTAAAATACATTCTCAAAGAAACAAAATATGTAAGAAAACAAGTCATAAATACAGTTCACAAATTCAATTTGATTTAAATAACGTATGCATTTGTTAAAAATGTAATTAGTATATATTCATTATAAATATTATTAGTTATAAGAATGTGTAGTATAAGTATTAGTAGTATTAGTAGAATTAGTTGTATTAGACAAGTACTCGAAGAAGTAGAAGTAGTAGAAGTTATTATTATTCTACTTTTTTTAGAGGTAAACATTTACTCTCAATCAGAAACGACTGACATACAGTATGCCATTCTATTAGCTCCCAAGAAAGGTAATATCTTCTTTTTTTCAATGAAATTACAGCGATCAAAATCTTATACCCTATACATTTCACATATTTGATATACACACACAATTTCGCAACAATGGTAATTTAGTTTAAGCAATTCTGATTTCACATATTGTGTTTTTATGTCCCCGGTATGGTGGCATTTAGCAGTCGCACTTTCCGTCCGTCCGTATGTCCTTCCGTCTGCCCGTCCGCCCGGCATTCCGTTTCCGGAGCTTTTTTCCATAACCTTTTCAGATATTTACCTGATTTTTGGTGTTTGAGTCTATCTGCATGACGTACAGATGAAATTAGAGTTTCGTTCCGGTTCATTAATTTTTGTCGAAGTTACGGTCCTTGGACTTAGAAAGTTGTTATAGAAAAACAGTTTTCCGGACTTTTTTCTAAACGCTTGCTGATACTGACCTGATTTTTCGTGTGTGCGCCTACCTGCATGACTTACAGATCAAGTTTGAGTGTCGTTACTGTCCATTGATTTTGACGAAGTTACGGGCCTTGGGCTTAGAAATTTTCTTAAAATAAAACTTTACCGGAATTTGTTCCGAAACTCTTTCATATACTGATCTTATTTTTGGTATGTGAGCATACCTACATGACTAACAAATCAAGTTCGAGTCTCATTTCGGTCCATTTATTTTTGACGAAGTTACGGACGTTGGAATGTACTATAAAATAACAGTTTCCCGGACTTTTTTTCTAAATACTTTCAAATATTGACCTGTGCAAGGCCCGTAATTCTGTCAAATATCAATGGACAGTAATTTGTCATGATGATTTCAATTGGGATATGGCTTCAAAGTGCAGTAGGAGGCATTATGTTTCCCAAACACAGCTCTTGTTTACTTTAACACTGTTATTTCGAATCAATCCTTCTTACTAGACTAATATAATATGCTTGTGTATTATTATTGTTTTTTTTTTTAAAGCACACCATAGCAATTCGAAATGGCTGCTATCTCTTGCTTGGAGATGGAACAAATTCGATTTTGCTCAAAATTAGATACAGTTGTTTCCAGATCCGATGTCTGCATGCGATGCAACCGAATCTTTGACACGTGTGACTAATGTAAGCAATTGTGTCATGCAGTAACAATACAAATTAACAAATGATTTCAATATAAAATTCACATATAATGAACATAACACAATTAGGTAATGAGTCAATTTTGGAAATCGTTGACTAGTATGTTGAAACATGTTTGTGTTTTCCAAAAGTTAAATTAAATGTTTAAGCATCTTTAATTCGAAACTATAGGTATATTACGCATGTATTGTAATTTGACATCGGAATGCTATGTATGCAGTACCTTTTGGGTAAAAAACGTATATGTGCGCACTACAGCTAAAACAGTTTTACAATTGTAACCACTGTTATCTATGTGTACATACGGATATAAATTTATAACAAATTATGACTGTTGATACATTTTCTTCCTTAAATAAGTAAAAATTACTTACTTTTGTTTTTTTGTGTGTTTTTTGTTTGTTTTTAAGAATCTTGATAATTTTAAATAAAACTAAATAAAACAATCTTGACATATTGATTATATTAAAATAAACATTTGCCGAGAAGGCGTTTTGTTGGACGTAATTTCATTGGTTAAAGATACTGTGAACTTAAGTGTAACTTTAGGTCGGACAAAACCGAACCGCGGTTACAATTTTATGAGTGCGGTGCCATGTACTTTTAGCTGTAGTGGGCATATGTACGTTTAACCTAAAGGGTACGGCGTAGCAATGTCGCTTAGTGGAAGTGACTTTATCACTTATATTGAAACTGCTGAAGAAATTCGTATTTCTATAAACTACATAGAAATAATCAGCACCAAAATGCGTAAACAAGTATGATGATTCATCAGATTTATATTCCACGTCAACGAGTTTTATTTACCTTCATTGTTAGCGTGAGAATAATAAGAAACCGGAGACCACGTGACAAGTTCTCTAAGCTGATTCGGTCAAGTTCCTAACATGTTCGTAAACGGCAGCACAATTCAAACGGCAGCTTAAACTTAGTATAGTGTTTTTTTTATTTTTTATATATTACGCCATCTAACCATAACAAAATTATTGACATCAATATCATTCATAAAATTAAGCAAATGACCTCAGATTCATTTATCAAAATTCAAAGATCAAATATGATGACATGTTAATCGATACTTTAGCGAATAAAACATTCTTACGATCAAAGCTCAAATACATTCATTTAACGTTTACATTTTTTAAATATTAATATTGATTGTATCGAATATATATATTTTGTTACATTCCGTTGAACAGAAATGGTTAGTTTGTCACGATTTGATAGCCTAGGGGTGCTTTTTTACACATGCAGTAAACTTTTTAATTTTTAGGAATTCTTCAGATCTTTTTTCAAAACATTAGGCTCCTCCCAAAATTATGAAGAATAACCCTCACTTGATTTCCTTCTTTGTTTATAGAAAATAAGCGACACATCGTGTTAGAATGAACAAGAAATCTTGTTAAAATAGTGGGCGTTTATTATGAACAATATAGTTGAACATGGATAATTAAACATACATGTAATAACTTAAATTAAAGACAAGATTTCTCTCACATCATCCAATGTTAAATAAGGATTTATCCCTTCGGGTATACTGGCGGCAAAATTGCTCCAACATTCATCGGGCATTGAATTAGGTCGAAACCTGGGTTAGACAGCTACGCTGAATAATAAACATGGGCGCTTTTCGCATCCATTTAAATTACATGTTACTAATATATAAAGTGTTTTGTTTTTTCCATAGCATTTGTTGTTAGCTGTATGTTTATGATAAAGCATATACAATAGTTTTCTCATACACATGTTTCTGGAGTTTCGTTATTTCCAGTTTAAGGTAACATACTATATATTTGGTTATTTGTATGAGATGTTTGCCCCTAGGTCTTGTTTTGTTGCCATAGAAAATGTGTCTTTGCTAGTATTATTATTGTTCTAATTATTATTGTTCTTTTTCTTATTCTTCTTCTTCTTTTTCATCTGCACTTTATTTGTTATTACTATGTGTCGTCCTTTGGTCGTGTTGACGCTTTCTACTCGGATGTCGCGAACTCGTCTAAACGATGGGATGCATGACACAAGTTTTAATTGCCGTATCGGTCTGCTTTCGATGTTGTTAGTTTGTTGCCATTTAAACCGCCGACACGGCAGACCGACACATTAGAGGCACCAACTTGCCAACGAATGGACGCAAGGACGTGGGAGATTAATGTGTCGTATTGGCGCTCTCACATTGTCGATACGATGTATTGGTGGGCTTGAAAGTCGCCAACATGTGGAGAGGCCAAAATGGACATTATCTTCTCATGTTGTTTCGACACGTATATTTGCCGATCTGGAGTGTTGTCGTGTTAACGCCATTCGAACCGGAACACACACAAGAACGATATAGCTGAAATCAACCACCATAGTGCATCATGCTAAGTTCTGTTATTTATGCATGGTATAGCATTACACTCTGTTAAAACTGGGAACATATGTTGTTATGGTTATTGTACTAAAGCTCACGTAAACAACTGGTTATAGTTTATCCGCATTATTTAAAAAAAAAGAAAGCCATTGTCAGTTTCTATACATAATTATGAGCTTGTTTGTCCCCAAAAATCCGTGTTAGCCAAAATACCAAAGATCTGACAGGCATAGATTCTATTTTCAGGTCACAATTGCTGATACTTTGTTCGAACATTGGCCAATGATCAAGCGGACTTTGTTGAACTGCTTCTTCGAACAGAATTAAAAGTAAAACACGAAGTTTTGCAGAAATTATATAGCGATGTAAGTCGTCAATCTTCAAAGAAGCTTTTAAACACTGCCTCTAATAAGACATTAATCTAGTAAATTGCTGCTTAGGAAAACATATTTGCACTGCTCAGTAAAACATATTCGCATTGGTGTAAAATTGTTATATTGTTATTTTATCATTTTCTCTTTACCAAAGGTGCTGGGTCGCAATGCAGTAAGCAGCACAATGACAATGTTTATTCAAAACCAGCTACAGGTAAAAACTACCAAGTGTTCGTAGGCATATCACACTAGGAAATTCTCAAGTGAAATGAATGAACGGATGAATACAAATTGATCTTTTATTTGACCACTTTATTACCTATTTTTCCAGTTTGACATGTTTGTGAACAGTTTACAAAAAAACATTTGTTTTGTAGTACTGGATTATTCGACAGAAACTAGCTTCAAATATTATGAATATTATTTGTATTAAAAACTGAATGTAATTTGATAACAATACAAAACTCAAAACGTAAAATTATGTTATTATGTTTTCTGTATGTTACTTTAATGTAATAGAGACTGTTTTTAATGGCATTTATAGCCAAACGAAGACAAATATCAGTCAAGAACGTCATCTGAATTGCCGCTGATGTCGCGAGTTGGAAACCTCTTGAATGCTAAGTTCAACAAAATGTGCAACCCGTATAAAGGTGCGTTGGATATATGATATAAAATGAGTCAAGTGCAATTGCCAGTATCAGTTAAATAACGCTGGCTCTTTTGTTTCGGAAGTCATGAGCACACCCATATCTGATTAACTTGACTATTGTAAATGTGTTTACATATGTCATTACGTTAACAACAAAATAACGCAATTTAAATAGTGATTGACACTTATTATGCATTCCTATAACACTTGGTGTGATGTAAGTCGATGCTGATATTCATTGTTATTTTTGTATTAACACAGACACAGAAAGGCCGATTGGTTTTGTAGACCTTTTTCTCTTTGCCATACTATTTAACCGTCAACGGCTGGGAGAGCTCATGTGGAGACATTGTCAAGACAAACTTGGTAAGTGACATAGCACATACTATACACTAATATTCCTTCTTCAATTTTGCAATTCTCAATTTGAAAGTTATTACCCTGATCGCATACGCTGTAGTTTTGTACACATTGTATATTTACATATCATAGGCACAGCCTTGGTTGCATGTGCAATCCTGAAAGAATTTGCAAATACAGCGGGATGTTACCTGGAATCAGAACTGTCAACGGATCTCAAAAATCATGCAAGGTTAAGTCACGTTTAAATATATTAAAGATAACAAAATATGTAATATGGTAATATAATACGTAAATTTTGAGCCTATTCATTGACTCAATGGGAGTATATTGCAGGGGAATTATTTTTGTTCTTGAAATCATTGTCAAATGGACTAAAATTATTAGAGACAGCGTTGTTTACTGGTGTGTTACCCGTTTGGCTTACCACAAGTATACTTTAAACACGGCATTTCTACACATCTATATATTGTAGGGATTATGAACGAAAAGCAATTGGTGTGCTCACAGAATGTTACAAAAAAGACAAGAAGAAGGCCCACGATATATTGATTAAAACACTCGAGAAACCATTTGATAAAATAAGACCGTTAGAATTGGCGAACAGATATCACCTCAAGCAGTTCATGGGGCACGATTGTTGTCAAACGAAACTCAACATCATTTGGAGAGGAAAGATTACAGGTCATATGCGCTGGTGGAAGGTATTTTGCTTAACATATTTGTGTAGTTCAATGATTGATGTGAACCCAACAATATGTAATCGTCTTTCTTTTTAATCGTGTAATCTACCACCGCATTATAGTTGGTTAAATGTACAGATTTCAACCATGTGACACTTGGTTTCTTACAGTAACCTATTGTAAGCAAAGACTGCGGTAATGTTTGACTGACCAATGGTTCGGGATAATGCATTGTCTTAACTAAAGGCATGTCTTTTCTGTTTTACCAAATAAATTCTAACATTGTGACCCTTTTTTAGCATTTAAGTTGTCAAAGTATGAGAATAATGACTATAGGAATAATAAAACTCCAGAAACAGTATCATGATATACATTTGTTACCATCCACTAGTCCTTTTTAAGGTAGGTTTCCAATTTAAAAAAATATGCCAAAACACCACACGTAGCGCGTTATTAATCACAAAATACACACAATTGTAAATGACCTCATATCACTTAAACTCAACTATGAAGCAATAAAAGATTAATATAAATTCAATGTAATGACAACTCAATTTCTAAATGGTATAATATTCAAAGAAGAACACTTTAAGAACCCATTATCATATAGTACAAATTCCAGATCATTGTTATACATCTTTAGGGGACGAAATGTGTAAAGCATAGATTTAAATGTGATAAATTAATATTCAATATAATCGGAATCGATCATCCTCATCAGTATATACAATCCGAAAATAGAATCAATTTTTTATTTGACCAAGCGCTTCGTTGAGCGTGTTCCGTATATGCTATTAGTAAGTCTTGTTTCATATATGTTGTTTTGAACTTTGCTTAGTGTTACTTGCAGAACATAACATCGCACTTTAATTATCTTGTGAAAAGTATAACATGAAACGTGCTCAATGGATTCAAATGAATCTTTATATATTGATTGCCACGTAAGGTAGGCATATATAAATCACATGGTCCGCACCTTCAGATTTTCCGTCCGCCCTTCCGTCCATCCGCCCATAGGTCCTTTGGTCCATTATTTTGTCCATCAGTCTGCTTGCTTCTTGTTCAGAGCATAACTCAGAAAGTCAAGTGCGCAGCATAACGGCCTAAGTGTTTAAGGTATTTATTTTCAACTGTGTACATTTATAAAAGACATTCAGCGCAAGAGAAGACTACTCTCTTATCAGTAGTTTTGGAGTTTTTGCCATTTGCTTACAGTTTGTATTATCCGTTTCTTGTGCGGAGCATAACTCTGCAAATGCTGTATGTATTCAAATAAACCGTCATATATATATAGGAAATGTCGACCGCATGGACAATAACTCTATATTAAGTATTTACAGAACTATTGCCATGTGTTATTTGTCCATATACCAAGCATACCTACGTAAGTATTGCAGTGTCAAATTTAAACATAGATGTATTGTGAGAAAGTGCCTGGTATAAGAACCATTCATTTTTATACCTAATATAAGTTTTGGAGTTATTGCCCTTTGTGTATTTATTTGTGTGTTTGCTGAACATAACAACATACTGCAATTTCGTATAACTCGACAAATAGCACATGCATTTAAATGAAACATCTTATAATGATGCTTAGCTTAGAGAAAAAATGCAGAGTAAAAGTACAATAACGTTTTCTTTAATATTTACAGAGTTTTGCCTTGTATAAATGTTTAATTGAAATTTCGTAGATCTACAGAGAAAATTGTGGGTAAGTGCAGAGTGCAAGAACTGTTACTCTCTCTTCCACTGGTTTTGGAGTTGTTACCTTTAATGTTTTCTTGTGCAGAACCCAAATACATAGTGTCATTTGTTTTTGCAGGTCATAACTCAAAAAGTATATTCAAATGAGACTTCATATATTCTTAGAATATATTAAGAATAAGTGCGGAATACAATAACCAAAAAAATTCTTCGATATTCATGGAGTAATTGTCGTTTGTTTAATTTACTTCATACACAGTAGTTAAACATAACTTTTAGTATAAATTTGATTGTTATAAAAATTCATATATCAATACAGGACAATGAGATTTCAATATTTTAATAAATACATAAAACACTTCTTTTTAATGAATTTCAATATATACATAAAACAGGTCTGTTTTCCCCAATTTTGAAGTTAAATATCACACTTTTGTATCAATATAATACTTCGGGCAAATTCGGCACTTATTGTGACAGCAGTTGTTTCTGATCGAAATATTCATATCTTGTATCANTGTGTACATGTAGGAGCTGACCAGAATAATTATTTTGTTATCTTAAGTAATCATTTTTCTTTGATAAAATGTGTTAGCGGCATAATTTTGAATGACGCAGGATAAATAGAATACATGGTTGGTGCCGAGATTGAGAACGTTTATCCGGTTCGGCCCGAAAAAGAAAATAGGGCTCGCTAAAGCTCGCCCTATTTTCTTTTTCTAAGACTCACCGGATAAATTTTCTCCATCTGGGCACCACCCATGTATTCTCTATATGTTTGTTATTGAAATTACTTATCATCTATTCCTTAATATTATTATATTTATCTTCATTATATAATGCAATGCGATTGTTGCAGATTAATCTCGTTTTTATTGTCTGCACGGGGAATTACACAAAGAAACATCAAACGTTGTTGGTATTTTATGTTCCACCCACTTCGGCTGGCGATGCATACACGACATAACAAAAACTACTAGTCTTACATAACATAGCCATGTATCCTGAACCACGATAATTCACAATTATAATAAACAAAACAAAATCTTTAGTAAGCTTGTCGGCGTTAAAAGTTAAACTGATGTTATTTTCGTCCAAAATATACATCAACACGACACAGACGTTTTCCTTCTCAAACATGCTATTTTTATCCTGCCTCTGTTGCAAACATTTACCAAATAAAGAATAAATTTTCCTATCTCCGGTCAACAGGAAGTAGTCTATTCCTACGCACGCTGTGACACATAGTTGAGTGTAACCTTTCCAATACACTTCACAAGGGTGGCGTATTATTGAGATGCGTCGTGCGTGTTATCGTTTATATTACATATCATCCTACTTTGCATCTTCTTTAAAACATATCATGGAACCGGCTTTCCGTATTTTTCATTTCCATTCACTTAATATCGCAATTTATGACGTTTCTCGTGTGACGTCATTTCTCTGACGAAACATATCTGGTTTAACAAGACTCTGTGGATTTTAGGGACAAGAATGGAAATCGATGGTTGATTTAACAGGTCTTTGCCAAGGAAAGAGAAGCAACGAATGGAAACAACTGATACATGAGTTCGTAAGTCTGAAAATTGCTGACGTTAATAATTTGTGAAAAAAACTAATAATGTTGGAAGCAATTAGAGAGGTCGTGTTGATAACCGTCTTTGTCTAATTCCAAGACCCATAACTTTGTTAAAAATAAATGGACCGGAACGAAACTGATACTTCATCTGTAAGTCATGTAGGTAGACTCACACACAAAATAGTGGGTCTATATCTTAAATCTATTTGAAAAAAGGCCGGAAAATGAAATTCCGGACGGACGGACGGACGGACGAACAGTCCGACTGCTATATGCCATCCTACTGGGAGCATACAAATCAGCTCTATATTTGAATGAGTTGCGTACAAAACCTCTTGAAACGGTTAATACTGTATAGATACATTTCTAAGTCCAATCAAATGTCTGAGTTGTAGACGATTGCTTTCCTTCTTCATCAAATATGATTCATTTCTGAAATCTAAAGCTTTAAACATTGGTGCGAATTTCATACCAATCTTTAAAGCTTTAGACTTCAGAAAGGTGATGAATAACTTGTTATATTCCTAAAATTTATATCACGAAATAAATTTGTTAAAGCNACTTCACGATGGCTCTCAATTGCATTGAAACTATAAGAGGACAGTTGATGATTACAGTATTAAAACGTGAATGTATTTGTATTGGCATATGCTGCATTTTTTTTAATAAAATAAAATTACAACAAAACGCGTGAAGTTTATCAAATAGAAGCCATGAACAAGATTTAATTGATTTTTGTTTCAAAACACGTATTATTATTTCTCTTTTCAGGTTGAATACAAGTGCAATAACAAACCCGTCTTTAAAAAAATATATTTATAAAAAAAATATACATAAAATAAGACATTCAACGTTAAAATTAATACTTAATTGGTATGTTTTACACCAAATACCATAATACCAATATGATCTGTAAGATTTCTTCTCGGACCCTATAAAGTACTTTATATAATAATTATGGTTCATCTGTATTGCAAATAGTATATCGCGAAACTAAAAATAAAATAAAACATGTGTGCAATAACGATGCATACTAGCCTTCGTTTACTGCATATTACCGTAATAGTCGAAATCTGCTAACATCATATTCTAAAATAAAAGATAAGAAAATCAACTAAAGAAGTTAAAGAAAAGTGCAATTGTAGCCAGTTTTTAATTAAATGCAAAAACAGTTGGAATATAATTCAATATTACCAGTAATGTTTAAACAAATGTAAATTCCCCANCCAAGAGAGAGGGGAATATGCATTGTTTTAATGTCTATTATAGGGAGCGTCGACATACACCTTAAAAGGTCATGGACATCATGATGTTGACATGATGTCTGGTCCAAGCGACCCATAACTTGTTCCGAACTTTTTCGTTCGGGTTGAAATCAGTTAAAATCTGAGCAAACTTCACAACGCCACTTTAGGATACTACCTATAGGTTTTAGCGTTATGTTCACTTTAGTGGCGTCTTGCGAAATTGAATCTTAAGCCATATGCGACCAATGAAGCTCTAGGAGCTCAGTGTTTCTCTAGGAGCTACGCTGTCCGCCAAAGAGTCAAGCAAGATTCAGTGGACTAATAAGAGGACAGTGCAGCTCCTAATGAGAACACGAAACCTTACGTGACTTTATAGCGGACAGCGTAGTTCCTGATTAGACTGCGGGACCGCGCTGGCTGGTCTTGGGCTATGCTGGCCGCAATGACATAAGACGCATTTTCGCATGACGAGGGTGAATAATACGAACACACGGAACACGAGTATATAAAAATATAGAAGAAATCCATCACCTCCCAGCAGCAATTATGCCGTTGCTTATATTTTCGGATTCTTATTAAATTACTGATTCATAATGAAGGCAACGTAAGCGAATTTTTAATTTACAACGATATACATATAACACTTATTTCAAGTCAGGTCACTTTAAGTTACATTTTGTTTGCGTGCTTTTTCAAAATTAGCTATATAAAACGTTTGACAATCTTTTCTAAAAAAGCTCAGAAATAAAACAAAGCAAAACGTTCTCAGGTTAAGTTAGCAACTGCAGGCAGTTTTCAATCGCCATGTGTATTGATAATAAAAAATAAAATCGGTCACTTTATCTAATAAGCATGGCAGGCGGCATGATATAAATCAGAAACATCAATTAGAATAGATTTACAGTAAACGAAATATAGTGTAGATTGAAATCAAATATTTATTTCAAATTCGTAATACATTTCCACGTTGGCGAATTTTGGTCCTAGCTCAGATGATTACCTTGTTATTAAAAGGTATTCACACGGAACTCGGTATCAAATGAAACAAGCTCAAAGGTCTGATTGAACTATTATTGTATCAGATAATAGGCGACAATCGACGAATTGAACCAACTGTCTACACAAACGGTGTTATTACTTACTGATAATAACTTTGCTGAAAGTTGCACTATACCAATAATGACCCACTACACCCGCTCGTGTTACAAATTGTGTCCTGTTTAAGCGTACTAACATCGTACGTTCAATCAAATATCACCGCAGGGATGGTATATAGCTTTAATTATCAAATGCTCGATTTGATTGTATCGATTGATTTGACGAGTGAAACCATATTCGTATTATGTCTTATTTCGGTCGACCTTGCATAAGTCATTTGCAAGCATTTGTATTACCTCTCCCCCAAATAAAACATATAAAATAATTATATTGTCACCAACTGCAGAACAGATCGTTCAGAAGGCTTGAAGTTAACAAACAACCTCTTTCAAAAGTTTAAATAAACCATAATACAATCACGAGTTGATTGGCGAGACGTGTATCGATGAATTGAGAGAGTCGTTTTTAAACATAAATCTGAATTTGAAATAATCTTTTCATGTTGAAATATCATTTCATTTTGATTGAATATTTATGTTTGACTTTTTGAATGGAAAAAACGTGATTGCATTATGTGAAGAAAAGTACCGAACTTTTTTTGAGTAAATACATTATTGTTTGTGTCGACTGAAGTTCTCTGTGGAAACGTACCAACGGTTTCGATAACATAAGGTATGGGAATTGTTCTGTTTATTGGGAAATTGTTAGTAACCTATAACGTATAAAAAGGTTAAGGTCTTTTTTATTATAATGTCATCCCTATTGAAAGGGCCAGCCATTTTACTTATGATACACTTTTTGCGTGTATACCATGTACCTCCCAACTCCTATCACTATGCCAGGCGTATAGAAGTCGGTAAACAGTCATGTTTAACGCTCGCGGCTCACGACTTGCAGTTCAAATATTGACACACGATGTANTAAATTGACAAAATTAAACGATTTAATAATTTCGAGAGTTCTGTTGTTGTCGTAATATGTTGGTATTCTACGAGGATTCTTATATAAAGTATAAAAGTGGTTCGAGCCCAGTTGTGGGTAACTTGTTTTTGTTTCTTTAATTGTATTCTGGATTATTTTTTTTTTGTTAATGGAGCTTATAAGATCCAATGTTTACATTTATCAATATTAAGCATTTAATGACAAACTGTGAAAAGGTTCCTTATAGATGTTTACTAAAACATGCCACAAGGTAAAAAATAAAAACTCATTGGTTGTTTATTTGATTTAAAAGTGATTTTGTGTATTTGCCTTTTCAGCGAGATTACTTTGAAGTTATTATCACTTTTATCTTTTTTATCAAATCATTAATAGAAACGATAATTTAAGCTTCATTTTGGGAACACAGGGCTTAATGCATATGCATTCATTGTCATCCCAGTACCAGAGACTCTCTTTAAATGAAAAACACCATAAAATCATAAATTGTCGTCCTTGATTAGTTTGTGCGCATTGCACAGGCTAATCAGTGTGCACATGCTAATCTGAGACACCATTGATTTGACATGCATTAAGCCCCGTTTTCCATGAAAGCAGCCAAAATGTACAGATACAATGACAAACGGGCCAATGTTGTCGCACAAAGGTGTTAAACACTATTGATTACAAACACACACTGTCTGCAGTGTACCAGTGGTAAAGTATACACAGGCAGATGCGGTGGTTATCGTTCTTGGCGTAGTTAAGAGCAGACTGACTTGCAACGCATACCACTAACCTTAGTTGTCCGCAAGTGAACAACTAAAATTATTTACACGAACAGGTAATTCAATTGACGATCTATATTGTGTAGTATAGAGTTAAAACAAATCCAATTCTGCATGGGCTATATAAACTTTAAGGGATGCAGCACTGCGTTTTGCGACGATGTTAACTGCGTGTTAAGCAGGAAACTATTTTATCCTCCGTGGAATGGCAAAATGGATACAAAGGTCGCAACTTGTAACAAGCCTTGCTCAATCGTTGTATCCCATCGTCTATATCAAAGATATATCCGTTTATTTCAAGTTTAAATTTAATGAACACTTTTAATACGCTTTAGATACACATTATTACGAAAACAGTATTATTTATTCTTATGGACTTAACACCCTGGACCTTGCAGATATTGTTAAATGTCAGCTTGAGATGTACTATAATCGGCATTGAAGGCGCATGCTATAGAATACAGATCCGTCTTGAACATCGGATAATAGAAAGATATAATTTATTATTACTTGATAACTTGAGATAGTGTCCAAAGATAATTGTATCAATTTGCAGAATTCTGTTCGAGCAATTGTACGTTGACGGTCTCGGTTGATAAATATTTGGATGTTGTCGGAAGCCAACGCCTATTGAGAGTGGAAAATAAGAAACGCGTATCAGGAAGAACTTGTATATGTTGAGCTCCGGAAAAACACAATCTTACAATATTCGGTTTTAATAAATTGTTCCTTTTTAATTGTCAGTCTGTTTTTTTTTATTAAAAACTCTAGAAACAAATACTTGTTCTTGCACTGATTAAACGAATATTGAAAATGTTTGTCACGCGATCGCGAATGAAGAATTTGACCTAAATTGTCGGGAACTGCCTTAGACGGCAGATGCGGCGTTTATCGTTCTTAGCGTAGTTAAGAGCAGACCGATTTTCAACGCGCAGTATTAACCTAAGTTGTCCGCAAGCAAAAAACTAAAAACTACTGACCTAAAGGTTTTTCAAAATCAGATTTCAATGCGCCTGCGGGAGACACGGGTTGCAACATGAGCTGACAAAGGTAGATCATGTTTGGTTTTATGTTCCTGTCTTAGCAGAATAGCCAGATCTATTTTCTTTATGTCTATTTAGGCGTCACCCAAAATTAACAATTTAATTAACAATGACAAATTATATGCTGCATAAAACAAGATACAGCTTATAATTCTCAGCTCATGTGTTAACTTTATGTTAACATCACTAATGAGATCAATATTTTCTCCCCTAAAGAATGCATATTTCATAAAAGATATTCATCTATTTACATACACAGTAACTGTTGATTACAATGTTTTAAATAAAAGACAATACTGAAACAATTGTTATAACAACATAACATAATACATACGAGTTCTAATGTTGAAAGAAATACTTCACATTGTATAAGTAAATAACAATATGTGTACACAATTTATTTGTATCTGTAACTACACACACACTGTTGTTTTGTAACATAACACATTTCAATGATCTATGGTAAACATCACATTGTAATTGAAATATGAATCACTAATAACGACAACTATTGCACAAATGTACACATTATTCCACTCTGAACACCAGTATGTTGTTGTCCTTCAGCTGTCCCACAATAATGGAGGATTGTGTTCTGCTGTAGCAGACTGATCGTGGGCCCCTAACTCCATCCCTACCCCCTGTAGCCAGAGTGGACAACCTGGTCCTCCCTCCAATGTCCACCTGGAGTAAAGTGCTGTACCAGCGTCCGCAGACCAGTACTTGGCCTGTAGGGGCAACATATACAGCCTCTGGGCCTCCTAGTGCTGGGTATTTAAATGTAGCCAGGACGGTTCCATCCCTGGCAAGGGCGAGGAGCTGGTACTCAGAGAAGCTGGTTATGTACAGCTTGTCTCCTGTGGGACTCACCGCACACTTAAAAACTGCAAAACAGGGTAACACCAAGATATTAAATTACTGTAATGTTAAATCATCTCCATAAATATTATGCAGTGATATTGTATTACAAAATTATGTAGTTATACATAGACAAGTAACACATATTAAACATATGCATACATTCCAATAATAATAAATAATTTAGTGTGACACGAAGGTTCTGTTTGTCGTAAAAGTTTGACATGTTGAACTTTGACTGGTGTGTTAGAAAGGAAGTGTTATTTACAATTACAAAGATTGAAAAAATTAAACAGTTCAATTCATTTGAATGTATATGAATGCAGCAAAAATAAATTTCGTGAACATGTACACATGTGATAACAATGTACTGACATAGATGTGCAAAAGACACAAGCAGACATACTTCATACATATGCAGTGTTAAGACTTAAGTTGTGTTTGTAAAGTCTTTATAACAAGAACAATGACCTTTCAAACAACCAATATTGACACTTTCTGTCTATATTTTTACTAAACCATTTACAAAAGCAAGTTGTTATAAATAAATAAGTATATTTACTTACATACGTTAAAACTTTTCTAAACATCCAACTATTACTAATTTAAAGAGTATCTCTTGTATATGATTATAGGAAATTGTATAATTTAAAAACATATTGTACATGTACAGTAATTTGACAACCACATAAAATGAAGACCAGGGCAACAAGTGTCTCTTTCCCTGGAACTCTGTTTCTATTTATAGACATGTCATGTAGTGACAGTAAAAATACTGTAATACTCATGTGTATAAATCAATAAAACTGATACTCTTTCTGGCTACTGTAGAAATCAAAGGGCACCTATAACATATAGAATAATTACTGAGTTATACATATTCCTTATGATATCAGGATAAATCAATCATGATTCTTATCTGCATATGTATCTGATTTATCCTCATAGAGTCTGCAGACAAGTTTGCCACGCAGTGTGTACTTGTACAATGCAGTACCAGAAGATATGAACAGGTCTCCTTGGTGGTGGGCAATACCTATACATATATGTTGTAACAGAAGCGTCCTCCCTAGAAAAAGCTGTTTCTGAGTGACGGTTATAAACTGGACATCAAATTTGTTACCATTATCCACAATCACTACAACCTGACTGGATGTAATCGGACATATATCCTGTGGATCAGCTTTAACACCACAGTGACCTACCACCTGGTACTGCTCGTCCAGCAGCTTGACTTTACTATTATTGTAGTCTGCAACCAGGACCTGTCCACCTGGGATCACACAGATGGCTGTGATACAGCATTCGCGTTCATCACTTGTCATTCTCACATTGTGCACAGACTTCCTCTTGACAGTGAACACACGATAAGGGCATACCACTCTCACAAGACCTGACAGTTTGAACAAGTATTGTTCAATTTTAGTGTAAATCTTCATACTCTCTACCAGCCTCCCCAGACCTGACAATTTTGACAAGTACTGCTCCGTGTCTTGTATAGTCTGGTTTAATACAGAATATTCAAGTTTAACACTGTTCTCATCCAGGTATGATTCGACTTGTTGTAGTTTGTCCATGCATTTACGGCTGGCTATAAAGCAGTATTTCTTTTTGTTGTAACAGCTATAAAGAAGGAGTTCATGGTGTAGTTTTGATTCTTGATGAAGACGGATGCAGGTTTCAACACCAGTTTTGTGAGAAGCTTGAAGACTTAACAATGTACTTTTGTGTCATTCAAAGTAATATTATCTATATCAAACAAAGTGGAATGAATTAATTCATGGATTTTGTTTTGCTGAACTTTAGGTGTTTTCTTTAAAGTGCTTCTGACAATTTTGTCCATAGTGGATTCAATTTTGTTGTTCATTTTGTGTACCATGAGTTCTTGCCCCTGGTATGAACTCTTCAGATCATCGATTCCAAACTCACAACAACTCTGCAGTATCTTCAGTTTTCTCATAGTGATCAGGAGCTTCCCAAACAGTTGATGTATGTCTGTTGTCTGTTTCTTGGCTGAGATAAGCGCCACTTTTTTTGCATTTTCTGAAAGATAATATTGACTTTATTATAATACAACAAGAGGGCAAAATCCCTAAGGTGCTAACCTGAGACCCTAAGTAACTCAAATGTGCTGAGCAGGATGCGTTCACAATAGGCTTAAAACGAAAACTGCTAAACACCTGGCAGCCATGTTTTTTAACAACCCATAATCATTTTGAAAATCTGCCCACATATCAAAACAGTTTTTTTATGTTCTGATTAAGTTTCAAGATAAGTGGGTCAAAATGGTGACTTCTCCAGTGTATCCATTATTTTATAATAGCCATATAATGAAACCTTTAAATTGATCTAGTAACCTAGTGTTTGACCCGACATGACCCAGTTTCTAACTCTGTCGAGATATATTTGGGACATTTGTTATCACCATCTTTCCTTATGATTGGAAAAGATATGTGGCCTCTAGAGTGTTCACAAACTGTGTCTTTGATGTTTCATGGTTAATAAGTATTTTACCCAATATGACCCAATTTCCAACTCACACTAGATATCAATCAGTCTAAGTTTCATGAAGATTGGGCAATAAATGTGGTCTCTTGAGTGTTCACAATCTTTCCTGTAATTTGATTTAATGGCATAGTTGTAACCGACGTTATCCAGTGTTGAAACTGGGCTGGGTTATGAACGGAATAAATTATTTGACTAATGTTCATGAAGATTGGGCAATACATGTGGTATCTTGAGTGTTCGCAAGTGTTTGCGTGAATATGATCTTGTGACCCAGTTTTTGACTCTTCATGACCCAGTTTCAAACTCTCAGATATCATTCAGACAAATTTTCTGAACAGGTTTCATGATGATTTGGCAATACTTGTAGCCTCTAGAAATCAAACGTGTTTTTTGTTTATTCGCCCTAGTGACCTAGTTTATGACCCATCATGAACCAATTTTAAATAAGCCGAAATATTTTTTGGATAAATGTTCACACAACGTTTCATGATGATTAACAAATTAATGTGGACTCTAAAGTGTCCCCAACCTTTTTCTTCAATATGTCCTAGTGACCTTGTTTTTGATCTCATGTGGCAAAGTTACAAACTGTTTCCGTGATATCATTGGGATAAATGTTCTGACCAAGGTTCGTGAATACTTGGCTATAATGTGGCTTCTACAGTGGTAACACTCGTTCTCTTAAATTTCACCCAGTGACATAGTTTCAGATGCCACGATTCAAACTTGATATCATTGGGTCCAATATTCTCACCAAGACCAAAAAGCAATCACAAAAGCTCACCTCAAGTGAGCTAAAAATCACGGTAAATGTTATTCAGCATAATATGTATGAGAACCTTAAATGCTAATTAAATTTGTTGAACTTTGACTTGAAGAACTTTTCACAGTAGTGCCAAATCCGCGCCGATATGTGTTTGCTTGTATGAGAACATTTGTTTTAGAGAGTAGATTAATATTTGTAAAACATGGCACATATGTCATCTAGTTATATTTCAAGGATCAATTAGTTATATAGTGTTGGTGTTATGTTGTAGAGAATAACTATATGGAAATGAAAGAAATGGAGGTAATTAAAAAAGAAGACTATAAACAGTTACTGTTCTTGATCACTGTATTTTTCCTTAAACTCATTTATTCATTCTACAGTGAATACTTCAGTGTTCAAATTAAAATATTATTGTAAAATTAGATAAAGGGAGATATTAAAAATTGACAAGCTAAAATATTTACTATGAAATTAAATTAAATATAATTTAAAATTATAAATAAATAAAATATAAATGAAAAAAAAAATTAAAAAAAAATAAATAAAGGGAGAGTATAAACAAAATTACGGCCGAAAGAGTTATGGTTCATGTTCACTGCACTTCTCCTAGTTTCCATCTGTTTATATTTCTAGTTTAAAGTAAATCCCTTAAGTAGATTTAGAGTTATGCTCCGGACAAAAAATTACTTAAAATTAAATAAAGGGAGATAATTCAAAAACTAAGGTAAAGTTATGGTTCTTAGTCACTGCACTTCTCCAACTTGCCATCTGTTTATATTCCAAGTTTAAAGTTAATCCATTGAATAGATTTTGAATTATGCTGTACACAAAAACTAACTTTGAAATTATATAAAGGAAGATAATTCAAAAACTAAGGTAGATAGAGTAATGGTTTTTGGTCACTGCACTTTTCCTAGTTGCCATCTGTTTATATTCTAAGTTTAAAGTAAATACATTGAATATATTTTGAGTTATGCTGTGCACAAAAAATAACTTTAAAATTATATAAATGGAGATAATTCAAACACTAAGGTATATAGAGTTATGGTTCTTGGTCACTGCACTTCTCCTAGTTGCCATCTGTGTATATTACAATTTTAAAGTAAATCCATTGAATACATTTTGAGTTATGCTGTGCACAAAGTTTCGGACGGAAAGACGGACAGACGGACGGACGGACAGACGTACGGAGACTATTTCTATATCCCCTCCGAATTTTGCAGTTTCAATAAAACTTAATGTACCACACCTTCAAAATGTATTCAAAGAACAGAAACAAATCAATTGTAAGTACATGATCCAACCTTGTCATAGTCATTAATTGGCATTCGTAAGGTACTATTCTACAAATGTGTTTACGTAAATGGTTTTATAGCTATTTATAATTAAATTAAGATGTGTAACTGTGAAAGTAAGAATTTTTGTTCTGAATATAATTTAAGTCAACAGAAACGTAGTGACGTCAGGAAGTCACTTCATTTTAACAATCAAACAAAGTCAGCCTACAATATGCCGTTCTACCTACATTGTATGAACTGCTTAACCTCATTTGAAGCCGGACAACAAATCTATTGCAAACCATAAGACTACTGTACATGGCCAATTTAAACCATGGCTATCATTTGCAAAAGCGGTATTAACACAATAGTACCACATAAACATGCAGTTCACATGTGAGAACAGTTTTCAGTCATTTCACTATTAACGTCTGTATAAACCATAGGACCAGTTTTAATTCCTGTGGAAAAAAATGGAATTGAGCAAAGGATCACTAGTCTGACAAATAAGAAAGACCCCAAATTGTGCGGTCTCAAAGGATTTTTTCACTGTGACAATACCTGTGAATTGAGGAACCACATTTTGAGCAGCACAGCTGACAGTGGTCTTTGCAGAACGTCTCCAGTTTTTAATTTGAGTGTATTGCACACATTAGTAAAACAGCCTCTAAATCCTTTGAGACTGGCCAGTTATTCATATTTCCTCGGTTGTACGTAATATGTCTTCTAAACAAATAATCATGTAGCTTACAGCACTCTCTACAAAAACACTGTTGACATTTTGTACAATAAAACACTGCATATTGTTCCATATTCGTGTTGTCGTTGCATGATACACAATGAAAGAAGGTAACCCTATCAGAATGTGTCGCCATTTTTTTAACAAACTTAAAATAAAGTAATATTACGCACTTTTATTCAACTGCGATGTACGTCGATACTCCCTTAATAATATAACAGAGACGTGTTGTCACTTTCATAGCCCAGTGTTTACCGTGCACCAACATAAGTCTTTCAAACTTAACGAAACATGCACAATCCACAAATGACTTTCAACATTAAAATACTTCTAGATCTAGCTCTGAAAACCTTATAACTTGCTATATCACGTGACACGATGTTTGGACAATATTGAGCTCCACCCAGGTTTAAAGGGATGTATTCAGACTTGTGTGTGAACCAGGTATTGACTCAAAGAAAAAAAAACACGATTTGTTTTAAACAATGTGATTTTCTAATTTTTAAATTTAAAAAAAAAGAAGAAACTTGTATTAGATAAAGTCAGATAATTGTATTCCATTATCCATTCACATCCCAAAACGAGCAACTGCTCTTAAAGATACACAATTAACCCAGACTACTTGAAGTAACTAATAGGAAGTAAATACAACAATCTAAGGTTTCATGATTTTTGTTCTAGTCTGTATATTCTCAACAGGACGAGCTCACTTGTTAAATACACCGGTAACTTCACGATGGCTCTCAATTGCATTGAAACTATAAGAGGACAGTTGATGATTACAGTATTGAAACGTGAATGTATTTGTATTCGCATATGCTGCATTTAGTTTTTAATACAATTAATTGACAACAAAACGCGTGAAGTTTATCAAATAGAAGCCATGAAAAAGATTTAATTGATTTTAGTTTCAAAACACGTATTATTATTTCTCTTTTCAGGTTGAATACAAGTGCAATAACAAACCCGTCCATTAAAAAATATATTTATATTTTTTTTATATAAAATAAGATATTCAACGTTAAAATTAATACTTAGATGGTATGCTTTACACAAAATACCATAATACCAATATGATCTGTAAGATTTCTTCTCGGACCCCATAAAGTACTAAATGCAATATGGTTCATCTGTATTGCAAATAGTATATCGCGAAATAAAAATAAAATAAAACATGTGTGCAGTAACGATGCATACTAGCCTTCGTTTACTGCATATTACCGTAATAGTCGAAATCTGTTAACATCATGTTCTAAAATAATAGATAAGAAAATCAACTAAAGAAGTTAAAGAAAAGTGCAATTGTAGCCAGTTTGTAATTAAATGC
The DNA here is from genome assembly GCA_007657795.1 of Dreissena rostriformis. Taxonomy (NCBI): domain Eukaryota; kingdom Metazoa; phylum Mollusca; class Bivalvia; order Myida; family Dreissenidae; genus Dreissena; species Dreissena rostriformis. The sequence continues at coordinate 62,863 of VMBQ01004847.1, forward strand.
AAAAACAGTTCCAATATAAATCAATATTACCAGTAATGTTTAAACAAATGTTAATTCCCCATTTATAAAACACTAAAGTATATGATTGTTTGTTTGCCAATTGATGCGTGTGTATTACTACAGTGCGCGCTATTTTTGGAATTATTAACTGATGTTTTTGCGTGATTAAAGTCGGTTTGTAGAATCCGAAAATGAAATAGTTAATATCAGCTCGAAAAAATTGAGTTTTAAACATTTCGTTTTGCAAAGTATATTCTTATCGACTCGAGCCACTCTGTGTCAACATCGTCATTGCTTTTCAGATCGTGTTAATTTACCCCAAATTGCACCATTAGCGCATGATTGAAACGGGAAACCTCTCCTACGCACAACTCGAAAAGAACCGACATTCCTGAAGGTCTTCCTGGGGGAAAAACCTACTTACTAGTCACTTGCATTATAATTATAAATAAGCAACGAATGCAATAGAAAAAAACCATACGATTTAAATAGTGGATAATATTTGTTCGAGCATATGGCGCACTAGAAAGTTTTGCCACGATAAAGCAGTGTGAACTATTTTACTGTTTAGATCTTTTATCGTGAGTGCCTATAAATTACAAATTTCCAGAATGACACATTTTAAAACGTGACTTAATATGACATAAGTTTAGACAGCGAAATGGTTTTCTATTTTTAAACATTAGTTCATGATATTATATATAGATTTTGCAATTATGTTCAAATACTTCAAACATATCAATTCTTATATAATAACTCATTTTAATAGTTACACGTACCTCAAGGTGTACTAGACAAATCAAACAACACTTGAAATTTGGCATCGTGTAGCAATACTCGTTCATTTATCAGACATACACAATTCATTTTCAAACGTAAACGCAAAAAAGAAACGGAAACATCCCATTTTATTTAGGATATATATATGAAAGTGAAAGNTATCAGACATACACAATTCATTTTCAAACGTAAACGCAAAAAGAAACGGAAACATCCTATTTTATTTAGGATATATATATATGAAAGTGAAAGTATCTTTATTGAAGTAAAGGAAACTAACATATAGTGCTTTCACATCATCGCTTTATCGATACTTTTTGAGGATATGTGATCGTTTCGGGAATTTATTCCAAATATTCATTTTTTTTTAATTTTCTGTATGCTGTTTGTCGGGTCAATGTCAAAAATATTTAATAATAAATGGGGTCACCTTCAAATATTTTTAGAGAATCAAGTTTTTTTCAATACCAAAAATGTTTTTACAAATCGGAATTTCGGAAGCGCGTGAAACGGGGGTGGGGTCCAAAAATGTGAATAGTACATAATGATAGTACATACATAATTTAACCATCATCGTTATCATCATCATCATCATCATCATCATCATCATCATAATCATCATCATCATCATCATCATCATCATCATCATCATCATCATCATCATCATCATCATCATCATCATCATCATCATCATCATCATCATCATCATCATCATCATCCTCCTCATCATCATCATCATCATCATCATCATCATCATCATCATCATCATCATCATCATCATCATCATCATCATCATCATCATCATCATCATCATCATCATCATCATCATCATCATCATCATCATCATCATCATCATCATCATCATCATCATCATCATCATCATCATCATCATCATCATCATCATCATCATCATCATCATCATCATCATCATCATCATCATCATCATCATCATCATCATCATCATCATCATCATCATCATCATCATCATCATCATCATCATCATCATCATCATCATCATCATCATCATCATCATCATCATCATCATCATCATCATCATCATCATCATCATCATCATCATCATCATCATCATCATCATCATCATCATCATCATCATCATCATCATCATCATCATCATCATCATCATCATCATCATCATCATCATCATCATCATCATCATCATCATCATCATCATCATCATCATCATCATCATCATCATCATCATCATCATCATCATCATCATCATCATCATCATCATCATCATCATCATCATCATCATCATCATCATCATCATCATCATCATCATCATCATCATCATCATCATCATCATCATCATCATCATCATCATCATCATCATCATCATCATCATCATCATCATCATCATCATCATCATCATCATCATCATCATCATCATCATCATCATCATCATCATCATCATCATCATCATCATCATCATCATCATCATCATCATCATCATCATCATCATCATCATCATCATCATCATCATCATCATCATCATCATCATCATCATCATCATCATCATCATCATCATCATCATCATCATCATCATCATCATCATCATCGTCATCATCATCATCATCTTGATCATCATCATCATCATTCTCATCATCATTAGCAGCAGCAGCAGCAGCATCATCATCATCAGCATCCGCATATTGATCATCATCATCACCATCATCATCATCACCATCATCATCATCGTCGTCATCATCGTTTGTATTATTTAACAAAATCATCGTCATCAAAATAATTAGTTTTGGTTGATGATTATAAAAGAACATGATGGGTTTTTAAGTCCGTTTCCTGGGAAGAACCAGTATGTGGGTGTCTTTAGGTGAGATCTAAAGAATGATGTTCTAAAGTGGGTAGTTTGACTCTTGGAAATTTAAGATATGCATATATTGGGTTAAGTTAAATTAGATTAAGATTGAAAGAAGGAATTTCGTATATGTGTTTTACTAAAATGCGACACACATATAGTACCATTATGAATTAAGGGAGGTAACTCATTATGACAAGTGTTTTTATTTGTGAAATTTGGAATGGTTTTCAAGAAGTCGCATGATGGGTGTTGGTTTTCACGTATTATTTTAGCAAGATGATCAAAGTGAATTTGTGCGATAAATATGCAGATGTCGGTCTAAGTTGGTATACTTGACTTTCTTGTATGCTCGTTTGCGGCGTCGGATTTACTTTTGTATGTTATTATGTAGCCATGGAGGATCAGCTTTTATTGTTGTAACAATTTTGGAAGGTATAGTAGTGTCCAGAATGAGATTAATAGATTTGTGAAATTTGAGGTACATATGCCAATATTATTATTGCAGCAATTATTCCGATAAAAGTTTTGCACAAGATGTTTAATTTAATGTAGTTCCCATGTTTGTATCTCCATATTTTACGTTTACAATTAGGCCCCACTTTTCTGTTGAGGTGTATGAGGCAGTAAACTGGACGATGATACCAATCTTTTTAGTAAAAAAAAGGTTCTCCCACGCCGCCTTTTTACACTGTCAATGAAGATACTCATAACAAGGTCAAACTAGCATTCGAGGTTTCAGTGCAATGAGTTGGTTCATGAAAAATCTGGGAGATAAAATAATGTAAAATAAGGGAGTCCATTTTGATCGTACACTGTGATGTATTCATGTCGAAATAAAAGTAACCTGTGCTAACAAAAATGTTTTGTTTTTTTGTTATTTGGAGTAAAATAATTTCGGATGCAATGGATATAAATGAGAGGCTTTAATTGGATACCTGTTTGTAAGTGTAGGTTGACCTCTCCTTACTTTATAGAACGTTTCGCTTAATATAAGCCATCTCTCTGTAACATTCCTAGAGGTTAATTTTGAACAGGAACATACAATTCACATATTAAACAATTCCTTACGTTTTAAAAGCATATTCTTCACGTAACGAATTGTATGTGTTGTTTAATCATTTTAAAAGTTATCGACATCGTTCATAGCGATATCTTCAAACAAAAAAACAAACGAAAGCTCTACAAGAAGGTAACAAATTGTATTAAAGCATCATACACAATCCTTATAGTTATTCATACACTTTACACAGTATGGGTTAAATTATTTTACAAACGCTAAATTAAATAAACATTCTAACATGGCACGCACACACTTGTAAATACACTATAGGTTATGCTGCAATACTTATGAACATACAAAGCATGTGCGCTAAGAACAAACAGTTGAGTAGATACATTGCCCCAGTATGAAAATCATGTTTTATCAATTGACGTTACACGACTAAATACTATGCAAACACTGCAGCATCTTCTCAGGCCTGAATAATTTCTAGCACACTTAATACAACATCACAACATAAATAAATTACAAAACATGAACACACAATTTAAAACGTGTTTTGCATGCCACTCAACAGATTTACGCTAGGTCTATAAAGATAAAAAATTGAAATTGTGCAAGAACGTGTTTTCCATTGCGGTTACAAATGCATTGATATAATCATACCCTGCTCAATTTAAACAATGAGGTTTAAAAAGAAAGTTATGCAATAAGCGCATCAATTGTTGTGACAATTTTTCAATCAACGATGAGCAAAAGGTTTCGAGTTTAATTTGTTGTTATCATAACAAAACAACAACAACAACACATCAACAACACACAATAACTGAATAGAGTCCTGTTGCATAAAACTTTTGGGTGTCAACCCATAATTGGTGTTCAATTTCAAAGAACGTTACCTTTTAAATGTACTTTTCTGTCAACCAGACTTTGGTATTGAACACCGTGCGTTATGTTCTACATTTGTTGTAACTGATCATAACATAAATTTGGTACATAATCCGTGTTTAATCATCTTTCTTTTTGTAATCCTTATCCTAATCTTCCTCGATGTCATCATCATCATCAGCCGCAAAACATCACCATCATCATTAACAACAACAACAATAACAAGAAAATTCCATCATGTTCTTTTATCATTATCAACCACAATGGTGATTTTGATTACGATGATAATCTTGAATTATAAAAACGACGATGATGATGATGACGATAAAGACGAATTGTGGATGTGCTAGACACGGCCAAGCTAGTTTATCTTCCATTATCTATATTTTATACTTCAACTCACTTAGGTCGTTCATTGGTTTTGAAGACCGAAATTGGGTTCACACCAAAGTGCGGTACTACAATGCCCCCTGTTTACCCAATTATATTTCACTTTTACACTGTTTGAACAATGTCTTTCTCACTTTCTCATTTACATACGCACATGTCGCTCAAAGGTCTACAACTCGTAAACTTAAGGTCGGATGTATATATTATCGTAAATATGAAATGTAATGTATAATACTATGTTTGATATATCAGTATCAGCACGTGAATGATACCCGTATATGCCACGTGTGTGATATCCACCGCCGCTCGACTAAACACGACCCGGGGTAAAGTTTCATCTTTCCAGGTTGTCCGGACACCGGGTGCTGCTTGAGCTTGAGCTGCGGCTGTTCAGAGCACCATATGTACCGGATGTAAGTGCAGTCGGTGTGGCCACTGAGGTACCGCATGTGACTGCAGTCGGTGTGGAAACAGAGGTACCGGGCGTGAGTGCAGTCGGTGTAGTCACTGAAATACCAGAAGTGTGTGCAATCGATGTGGAAACTGAGGTACCGGAAGTGAGTACAGTCGGTGTGGCCACTGAGGGTTCTGCTGTTTCAACCAGACAGTCTCCGGAATTGTGTATCCGTACAGACGTTACATTTAATCAAAATAGTTTCAGACCTTGAACGACTGTACATCTACAAATAGACCAATACGCATGTTACAACTAAACCGCCGTAATATTCAGCAGACATTTAACATGTATTGTTTTACTGATATTCCGGATTTGGAAAAAAAACAACTTGACTAGCTAGAGCTATTACTGATAGTAATTATTACTCTCACATAACAGTTGACACCGACCTACAACTTTCGCAATTAATGCTGCATTTTGAATTTTGATAATTTAAGGCTCGATGTGTTGCGTGTGCTCGAACACCATTATTTTTTAGTTCAAAACGTGAATCATATTTTCGCAAATCCTGATATGCATGGTTAAGTTATAAAGTAGACACGCATTATTAAGGAAATATGCTGCAGTTCGACCTTTGATCTCTTACTTTGAACATGACCTCAAAGCTAGCCACTTACATCTTATGAGTGATATGTCATACCGTCATATGTATGATTGATTAATGTTTAATTCTTACTCGGAATCTTTCGGATGATTTTTAGGATGTCACTATTTATTTCGTACGCTGAATGTTACTCTTATTTATTTATTAAACGTTATTTCTATTGCTGCGTTCAGCGCTAATTATTAAATATATT
>VMBQ01004848.1:0-30506 GCA_007657795.1 Dreissena rostriformis
TTGGCTTCTCCACTGATTTTCTTCATAGACAGGCCGTGCCGGTTCTTGAATCGCCCCAACCAGCCGCCAGAGCAGTCGAACTCGGTGCTGGAGATGCCGAGTTGCTCAGCATACAATCTTGCCTTTGCCCTCATGGTCTCACCGTTGATGGGTGTATTCTGCTGTCTGGCATTTTTTAACCACGTCAGTAAGGCCGCTTCTACGCCAGGAATTTTTTCCGCACGCGCCTTTATTCTTGCTGGCTCGGGATCGCCGGTCAGGAATTTCGCCTTAATCTCGTCCTTTTCTTGCTCCACGTTGAGAGCGTATTGTGCGGGATGCCAAACTCTTCTGCTATCTTCTTCTTGGTCTTGGGGCCTTTCTCGACCTCTATGATGGCCGCGTACTTTTCCTCGAACGACTTAATTTCAAGCTTCCGCTTAGACCCACTCATGACCGAGCCGGATATCCCTCCCGGGTTGGATACCGGTTCCTTCTCTGGATTGATCGACCGACAACTCAAGATTATCTTTCAAGTTAGCCATGATAATGACTGTTGGAGTTCAAAGATAGACAACATTCTGCAAATATGCGATGGTTTATATACGCAAAAATATAACTCAATGCATTTTGGAATGTTGTTTGTAAAAACAATTAGTGTTTTGGCCTTTTGGCAGGCTGTGTGTTAATTGCAGTTAATTTCAGTTAAAGTGACAGGCCTTACTCAAGTGTTAATGGCTAACGACATTACACATGTGTGGTCATTGATGCAGTTAACGGATCAATTATCCACGGCACAGTATCGGGAGCAGCCGGGCGAAGCGGGACGGTGAAGTATCAAAGATTTGTTTTTCTCTCCTTTGCCGACACTGGGACAGTTATTTTCGCACCTCAAGATAAACCACAGTAAATACATGTAAAATCGGGACTTGGGACAAATTTTTATGTTGAGATATCAAATTATTCCAGATAACGAAACTCAAGATATGCGATGTTTATTGATATAGATAAAGATAAACTCTTGTTTGTCCGAAATGGGTCCTTAAAGGTGCATACCTACTCACTGGAAAATTATGCATAATACGCTAAATAGGCATGCCCCCGGACCCCCCTAGATCTGCGCAACAAATCTTGTGCCCCCCCCACTGGGTCCTCTCTGGATCCGGCCCTGGATAGTCACAGTAAAATTGTATATATTTCACAATATAACACTTGCCTTAATGAAAATGTACCGCTTGCTTAATAAACTTCAACAAAAATTCGCCATCTTTATTACATGGACACTAAGATATTGCCTCAACCTTACTGACACATCGTCCACGTTCAGGCTTTATTATATATATATAGTTGGCACGAAAATAAACTAAAAGCAAGTGAATTATGGGTGTACGTTCAACAGTAAGGATCATACGTTTTAATGAAGTCAAAAGTATGTCATAGCTACAAATGGTTAATCTCGACAATCCATTTTGTACAATCCACCTCTCTAAATTACGGTTACCTGTTATCTTATTGTATTGATAATGACGATAAATGCTACTGTTTGTTGAAAATGAAACCTCGAGACGCGCGTGTGATGTAGAAATCCCGAAATCCTCGTAATTAACGAAATCCTTGAAATCCTCGTTTTATCAACTCATTTAAAGAAGTTAATTATATGTAAAAAAAAATAATAATGAACTAAAAAGGGTTAATATAATTAATTTGTTATTTATTCCGTACATAAGGATTGTTTTGCAATAAATTTATGTCAAAATGGGTTGGAGTGTCTTATTGCAATTTGAAATTTTTAAAACAAACCGCTGTGCAATAAACCCGTTTTTTTCAATAAAATCAACACACATGTATTAATTAATTCAAATGATTTGAAACATTGAAAAGGAATTAACAAACGTCGTATTAAAATAACAATATTAAATAAAAAATAGACAAACCTGGAGTTTCAACTAAAAGTCAAAACTCATGGAAGGTGTTGCATTGTGAGATTTAAAACGATAAAACAACACAGAATGTGTATAGAAAGTGATTTCAACCAATTTAGTACTTAAGTGATTTTTTTTACATTATCTAAAGATTGAACATTATGGAAATATTGAAACACATACATATGTGCAACAGATATAAAATTACAACATGTGTTTTTTGGAATACGATTAATATCAATTGAAAAGTGTATACAATGAATATAATAACACAATATAATCATGGTAGATTGTACAGCTTTCAGCGAGACCTTATGGACAATCATATAATTATGTCCGCAAAATTGTTATACGGACTTAAGTTAAACTGTTAACTCAGTCTGGTAATATTCTGCCTTTCATCTTCGATATTTCGCTAGAAGAAATAAGCACTCTATTTGATGGACATATTGTTGCTGTGTTTCATAAGTCGTAATACAATTGTCATTGGAAAATCATAAGGGACGACGATAGTTTCAGACTTATTGGTAATATCGGATGTAAGGTTGAGGAGTTTGTACTTACGTAATTAAAAAAAAATGGTTAGATTTATTTTATTTATTGTTTGCCCTATGATGAAAGCTTGGCAAGTATTTTTTCCTAACTTTTAATTGTGTGTATTTTGTATGAAATATACCATATGATTAGAACTACATTTAATGTAAATAGAAGTGTAATTCGTTGAAGGTTTTAGGATAATTATACAGTTATGTGTTTGCGCAATTTAATTTTGTTTATACTTTCAGAAAGAAATGCATACGATATATTAACGCACAAACCGTGTCTTATATCATCATATGATTATACGATACAGTTTGTAAAAACAATGAACTTTTCCAACGAATCGCCGATGGTCACGTCAATTACTATGATAAGGAAAGTAGTTCCTCCCATATTCATCGTTATTGGAACAATCGGAAACATAATGTCTATCCTCGTTCTAACACGTAAGTCAATCCGTGAATCTACAACGGCGATGTTTTTTACGGTGCTTGCATGTTCAGACCTACTAGTTCTATATTGTGGCCTGCTCATAGGATGGATTTGTGCTTTATTCATTACGGATGTTCGATACTTCAGTGAAGTCGGATGCAAACTTCACATTTGGCTTGTTTATAGCACTTTAGACTTCTCGGCGTGGATACTTATAGCTAAGACACTTGAAAGAGTTATATCAGTCTGGTTGCCACTACGTGTCAGATACTTATAGCTGTTACACTTGAAAGAGTTATATGAGTCTGGTTGCCACTACGTGTCAGATACTTATAGCTGTGACACTTAAAAGAGTTATATCAGTCTGGTTGCCACTACGTGTCATATACTTATAGCTGTTACACTTGAAAGAGTTATATCAGTCTGGTTGCAACTACGTGTCAGATACTCATAGCTGTGACACTTGAAAGAGTTATATCAGTCTGGTTGCCACTACGTGTCTGTTTCATATGCACAAAAAAAGAACGCTGCTGTGTTCTTGGTCGGAATAGGTGTATTTATATCAACTTTAAATTCGCACTTCCTTTATGGATTTGTCCTAAAAGTCACCTTCAATGAAACAGAGGGTACGAACATGTGCGAGGAAATCGATGAGGATTATGGTTCTTTCATATTTGAAGAATGGCCGTGGATTGACATGTTCGCGTTATGTGTTGTGCCTTCAACGGTAATTGTTATAGGAAAGTCATTGATTATAATCGGGGTACTACAGAGCAAGAAGAAGATGCAGTCTACGAATGCGGCTGCGCTGTTATCCATAAAACGGGATGACAAACAATCGTCTATGACAGCGATGTTGTTAACCTTGAATATCGTCTTTCTCCTAAGCACAACACCTGGAAGTGTCATCACCGTAGGTTTCCCATATTGGACGTCGGACTCATCTGACCCAAACTTTGAGTTTGTTTTTTTTGGCTGGCTGTCGCAAACATGCTTATGTACACAAATAACACTTTTAATTTCTTACTTAACTTCTTAAGTGGGACAAAGTTTCGGTTGGAATTATTTAGAATGTTTTCCAAAAGAAAGCCGATAGTTGTTAATAATGCCCAAGACAGACCGCGGCAAGTAAGTACACGGTAACAACTAGTGAACTACGTACTCAATTGCAGTCCAAAGATTACCGATTACGATATAATACCACGGACATCATCCAATGAAAGCATAACGATATTGGTGGAAGGCAACATAGGATCATTAATACTTAAGTTAAAGATCTTCGCCACAATTCGACCATTTCACTGCGCCAAGAAAATGAACACTGCAACCCGAAAAAATGAAAAAAAATAATATAAGACATACAATGTATACATGTATATGGTCTCAAAACAAGAGGAAATCATGCAGCAATAATATTCATTATTATATTTATTATTATATAAGATATGCTAATATATTCCTTTTTTGATCTTGTGGTTTTCTTTAGATTAAAAAAAAAAATGAAAACAAATGAGTTGAATAAAGTGGGTAGAAAGCAAAAACTGGACTCGTTTATGAAAGTTTAATGTGTTTCCAGTTATGTTCAAATATGTGAAGTGTATCATTGTTGAGGGCTATTTCTTTTTCAATCTGAATCTTAAGTTTTAAATAATTGATAAAAAAGTTCAGTGTAGCTGTTTGTTTTCTGTATTTCATGCTGAATATGAAATATTTCATTAATATAATAATGTAATTCACAGCGTTATTAACCTCTTGTATTTTGAAGGTATTTACCCCTTAACTGATGTTTAAGAGAGATAGTTTAACATTTAATTGTTGTTCTCTAGAAAGGTTGTCAATTGATTCCATAGAGATTGAATATGTTTACACTCCCAGAAAAGGTGTTTTATTGTTTCAATATGTTCACTACACATTTCACACAGATTTGTGTTGGATAGGTTGCACTTAAAAAGATATTTATTTGTAGCAATGATTCTCTGGGTGTATTTATATTGAAAATTTCTCAGTGTGCTATCAGTAGTTGATTTATATGGCATGACAAATATTTGTTTCCAATTAAATTCTGTTTCGCTCAGAAGGTTATGCCATTAAGTTTGAGCTTTAGAGGTTTCGGCAGGATTTTTTATTTGAAGTGTGGAAAATATTTTGTTCGTTTTGTTTTGTTTTGCAATTATGTATTCTACGAATGTTTTTTGAGTACATGGTGTGCTATTTGTATTGGTAGCTGCTTTAATGTGTATGGGTATACTTTTGATCAATGTGTTGTACATTAGGAAATTACTTGTAGGTATTCCGAATATGTAGCACAAATTATCAAAAGAATAGAAGTCGTTTATTCTGTAGTCGTACAATTGATCTTCATATTTTATGTTTCAATCGAACCAATCTTTATAGAAAAACGTCTTATTGTTAGTAGTTATATCTTTATTGTTCCATAAAAAGGTTTTACTGTTTGTTTTGGTTTCTAAATTATGAGTAACTTTATACCATGCCTATAGAACATTCGATAGAAATATGTTTTGGGTTGAAATTTTATCTAAAATATTATTGTTGATATTACATTCAAAAAGTAAGGAGTCACCATATGTTTTTAGATTTTTTTGGTAGAATAATTTCCATTTACTCGTATTGGTATTATCTAAATATCTTTTAACCCAACTGCATTTGATTGCATTCAGGAATGACTCTATGTCTGTTAGTCGGAAACCCCCGTGTTCTACTGATTGAATTAATTGTGTTCGCTTAATTTTATCGGGTTTACCGTCCCATATGAAATTAAATATTTCTGATTTTATATCTTTAATAATATCATTCGGTGGGTTTGGGAGAACTGTTAGTGTATAAATTAATTTAGGGAGTGCAAACGTTTTCAACGCGGTGTTTTTTTTTTCCCAATAAGTGTAAGCTTACGATGCTGCCATGATTTTAAACAGTTTTTAAATTTCTAAATCATTGTGCGTTTCCAAACTTGTAAATAATATAGTTTTGAAAATGATACGTTTAGCATGTTGAGGATCCCTAACCCATTTATGCCTAGTGGACTCTCCCATCCTTCTAAATTGGATCAATTTATTTCCAAAATTAGGGATGTCTTGTATATGTATTTCTATATTTAGAATATTTCTAACAGAAATTTAAGCAAACAGCGCAGACCCAGATGAGACGCCGCATCATGCGGCGTCTCATCTGGGTCTACGCTGTTTGCCAAGGCCTTTTTTCTAGACGCTTGGCATAAATGGGTTTAAGGCGTTAAAATCAACGAAAGCACGACAAGTACAAGGCTTTTATATTACATGAATCCCATCATGCTCTCCGAAAATACCCGGATATCGCGATAAACCGGATATCCACATTTGATTTATTTATGTTAGTTTTGCTCTTCATTATTTTCACACGAGGAATCAATGTGTTGTCAATTATCAAATGAAAACGTAATATCCATATAAAGCCTTATGATTCAAATTCACATGCAATGTATCCTCTTTTCATGATCTATATATGTTTCTTAGAAATTTGATAATTGTTATTACAAAAACGCTTTAACTAAAGTGCCCGTCAATAACCCAAAGACCTAAGCATTGAATTTAAAAAATATATTTCATAAAAAGAAACGTAATTACAATATACATATTTATTAATAAGATAAACGTTCATAAGTTAAACAAATAATATTTACATGATTATTGTTGTAGTCTAGCCGGTGTTATTACTATAACGTAAGGCGTATGTGGCTACATGATTATTCATTCATACCCAAGCTACAAGTGTACAACAAACTATTAAGCATAGTCATATACACACAAGATTAACAGTAGAGACAACTCTTATGGGATCTAGTATTTAGTGTAACGCAGTAATGTCCCTTTAACATATTTCTTGACAATATGTAACATCTCCCTTCTTTTCAAATAAATGTTTTCCTGTGAAAATATTTAATCTGTATCTCNTAATGGATCACGTCATGATTTAATCACCAAATACGTTAAAATGTTGACGCCATCTTGGATTTCTCAAAACCCTCAAAGATTCCAGCCCGGCATCATTTGGTTTCCTCATCAGTTATATGTCCCCTTACAAAAAAACACTTTAACATTTACAATACACCTCAAAGTCGGGTATATGTAATTTTCTGCCAGACAACTACAAAATGGAGTGAAAATTATTATATACATAAGAAAGGGTAATTTGAAGGCACATTGTAGACATGTTGGACGCCATTTTGGACGCCATATTGGATTTTCAAGTTGATAAAACAAACAAATTAGTGCAAACATGTAATGGTTATGACATTACGTGAGTGTAGGTAATAATTTCCACAATAAAATACTGTAAATTGTTTAAATAATTTATAAAAAAGCCTTTTTTAGGTAAATGGCCGCCATTTTGGACGCCATTTTGGACGCCATATTGGTTATTTTAGTAGGAAAACAAGCGATTTGTAAAAGAATGCTATTATATCATTATTTCAAAAGATGACGGCACAAAAAGAGTTATACTTTTAAAGAAATAATCTAATAAGTGCTCATAGTAACAAAATAGACACCATCTTGGACGCCATCTTGGATTCTGAGGTTTCCCGGATGGGAATTTTCGGGAACTTTTTGATTTCAAAATCTACAAGCTATAACCTTTCAGAAAATATAAGTTTCAAATATGTTCCAATTTTGTCCGGGTATACCCTTCAACAGCCTCTACTATTGGGAGTTAAACTCAACTTAGAAGATTTCTCCGCAAAACTCATTTAATATTTATATTTTACAACTGTTGATATTTACTAAAAGTATCGAAAGACTTTTTTTGTAATGGGTTATTAAATTTTTTTTTAAGAAAATCACAAAAAAAAAATCCGATAAATCCTTAATCAAATCTAAGACCCACACGGGAAGCCTTAAATTGATAAATCTCTTAAAATTGACTTGATGTGTTTATATTGTGTTTACATTCAAGCTATATTAAAGCAAATTGTTGTTAAGAAGTATCGGATCTAATACACATAACAGACATTGAAACACCATATTTAGCTACACAATGGAAGACGAGGTAATATTTAACCGCTTGGACAAATAGTTTTGTGTGTTTCTATTAAGTTGTTCATGTGTATTCGTATAAACTAATTACAGGTCGCTGTTGGTCGGTCAAATAATTTAATAATTTGTCATTAGTGGCGTACAGTATGCATACTATATAGTTTTATTGCATATTGTTATGGACACCGACTTTATAATGTCCGATATCGAAAACGAAAGTTGGACTTTACAACCAAAATAGATCACGTATTGAAAAAGCCGACCCGTGTTACAAAGAGTAAACTAGCTATCGTTTTTCCAACCAGTGGGCGGAGTTCAAACTTTGCAGGTACGCGTGACTTCACTCGTAAATGTTGTAGTCTTGCCGGTGTTATTAATATAACGTTAGGCGTATGTGGCTACATATTTATTCATTCATACCCAAGCTACAAGTGTACAACAAACTATGAAGCATAATCATATAAACATAAGATTAACAGTAGATACAACTCTCATGGGATCAAGCATTCAGTGTAACACAGTAATGTCCCTTTAACATTTATGTTACAATATGTAACATCTCCCTTCTTTTTAAATAAATGTTTTCCTGGGCAATTATTTAATCTGTATCTCAATGGTGATCATATAACCAAAATCTTGTGTCCAGCTGTATCAACTGTTTCACAGAAACGTTAATTGTTTCAGCACTGATATTTAATGCTGGTTAATGTTGACATCCTGTTAACACTGCTCAGGTTCTCTCTAAAATGACACAGATTGTGGCGTTGTTCTAGCCTCATCTTATTGACATTGTTGAGATATCCAATTATTAAACACTGTAGAAATATATTCCAAAATGTAACTTTCTCACGGGAAAAGAAATACCTTGAAACTTAACAAATACACCTGTTTATTGCCCGATTGTTTAACACTTTGATACCTTCACAAAATAACTGCAGCACAAGAATGTTTTGACTTGCACATATGAAAATACATATATATGAAATACATAAACTAGTATATTATGCTAAAAAATATGCACATATAATATTAAACATAAATATTATAAAATCAAATAACTGTTATTTCACTGATCTATCCTCTGAGGTGGCTTGATTGTTCTGTCCGATCTAGTGACATATTGTTATCTGTCTGTATTCGGTTACTACTTTTGGTACCGATGCATGTTGTTGCTGTTGCTGCTGTGGTTGTTGTTGAATGTCACTATTTGGGATAGTGTTGTGATTGTCACTGATAGGTAGTAATTGTGGATCGAAAAAATGCAATGGTTTTTCATTTGTTTTTAACAAATGGCCACGATTTCGTCTATAAACCCCACCATCTTCAGTTTCAACAATATTCAACCTGTCATGTATTTGTTTTCT
Organism: Dreissena rostriformis; assembly: GCA_007657795.1. Classification (NCBI taxonomy): domain Eukaryota; kingdom Metazoa; phylum Mollusca; class Bivalvia; order Myida; family Dreissenidae; genus Dreissena; species Dreissena rostriformis. The sequence goes on from VMBQ01004848.1 coordinate 9,265, forward strand.
TACAATAGCAGGTTTCCAACGTTTAGCTTGTTGGATTCTGACAGTTTCTCCCCCCGATAAATGTTTGAGTGGTTGTGCGTGTTTGTCGTATCTTGCCTTTGAAATAGTTTGTGATTTTGACATCTTGTCTTTGATCTGTTTGTGATTTTGTACTTTGGGCTCAAGATGTTTTTGTGTAACTGGCAATATGGATCTTGTTTCCCTACTCATGAGTTATTGAACAGGTGACTGTCTACAAGCAGGTGGAGAATTTCTGTACTCGAGAATTGCAAGATAAGGATCTCGATCGGCTTGTAAAGATTTTGTGAAAATCTTCTTGATTGTCTGAATACATCTCTCGGCAACAGCGTTGCCCTGGGAGTGTAATGGAGTTGATGTGACATGATAAAAATCCTAATCTTTACAAAATCTGTCAAATTTCTGGCAAGTATATTGACCTGCATTGTCACTTATCACTTTTAAAGGAATACCATGTGTGGCAAAATGACCCTTGAGTTTATGTATCACTGTTTCACTTCTCATATTGTTCAGCAAACTACATTCAAAATATCTGCTGTATAGATCTACTATTACAATATAGTTGCTATCATTCCAGTGAAATATGTCAGTGGCTACAACTTGACATGGTCCTTCAGGAATTTGGTTTGGAATCATAGGTTCCTTTGTGTTACTGTTTCTGTGCTCTAGATAAATAGGACAATTAAGCACTCTGTCTTTAACGTCTTTTGTCATATTTGGCCAAAAAATAACACTTCGTGCCCGTTGCGTGCATTTCTCAACTCCTAGGTGTGAGTCATGTATTTTGTCCAAAATCAACTGTCTGAGCTCCTTTGGAATGATAACATTGCTTCCATTAAGCAATAAACCATCAATGAATGCCAATTCATCTCTAAAATTCCAGTATGGTAGCAAACATTTTGGACATTCCGGTCTTTTATCAGGCAAACCATTAAGAATGGTTTGTTTAAGTGACTGCATTTCAGAGTCAGATTCAATTTTGTTATTTATCAGTTGGATTTTCTGATCATTCATAGCAATGGTTTCATAATCGCATGTACAGTCTGATTCGTGATGATGTACAGATGAGTACATGTCTTGACAAACGTCAGTCTGTTCGTAGGGCAAGAAATTGCGACATAGTGTATCTGCCACTGGAATCTGTTTTCCATGTATATGCACTATTTCATAGTCATATTTGGTCAATTGCAATAGCATTTTCTGCAATCTTGGTGGAGCTGCTAGCAAACTTTTCCGTGTTATGCTCTCTTCGGACTACTACGTGTCGTCCATATGTCATTTGATGAAACTTCGTCATGCCAAATAACACAGCGTAGAGCTCTGTTGTGATTTGCGCATAGTTTCGGTCTGTCTCCGTCAATGCTTTTGAGGCAAAGCAAACAGATTTGTCGCTTTGAAGTTAAACGCAACCAAGTCCATTTTGTGATGCGTAAACCTTCAACACAACATCAACTTTTGGATCAAAATTCGAGAGTATTTGTCCTGGGTTTTGAGTGATAACTCCTTTTATTTTGTTTAAGGCAGTTTCATGCTCCGGGTCCCACCGGAAAATACTGTCCTTTTTCAACAATTGTCTCAGTGGACTAGTCATTTCAGCAAGATTTGGTGCAAATCTTTGCAAATAGTTTACCATTCATTGTATTGTCTCAAGATCAGACTTTGACTGTGGAGATGGAATTTCCTGAATTGCCCTTGATGTTGGAGGATCCATTTCAGTCCATTTTCTGTCAGTACGTGACCAAAGAATGAAATTTATGTCTGTCCCACTTCAGTTTTGTCAGCATTGAGCTTTAGACCAATCTGTCGACACCTGTCCATCAATATTTCGATATTCTTGTCATGTTCTAGTATGTTACTTCCAAAACATACAATATCATCAACAATGACCTTGATGCCCTGTAAACCTTCAAGACATTCGTCCATTTTCCGAACAAAAATGTCCTGTGCGCAGTTTATCCCATATGGGAGCCTGAGATACCTATATCTGCCAAATGGAGTATTGAACACTTTCAATAAAGATGACTTTTTGATCAATTTTACATACCAGTAGCCTGTTCGTGCCTAAAATTTTGAAAACACTTAAGCGCCTGTCATGTCAGACAAAATGTCGTCAATTGATCTTGATGGATATTGTGGTTTCATTATAGTGTAATTGAGGTATTTTGGGTCAATACACACCCGCAAAGCACCACTGGGCTTTTCAACAGTGACCATTCTGTTGACCCATTCGGACGGTTCAGTAACTTTTGTTATGACACCATCCTTAACCATTCTGTTTAACTCTTTTTTGAGTCTGTCTTTGATTGCTACATGAACACGTCTAGGTGGTGAATAACTGGAAAAGCATTGGGTTTTATGCAAATGTCAGATTCCCCTGGGAGAGTTCCTAGACCAGTTAATACATCAGAGTATTAAGATACAATGTACAACCGAGTCTTTTGTGTAGAAATGTTTATGTTCAATTCCTGACACTAATTTTATTAGATTCATAGACATGCATGTGTTTAAACCTAATATGGGACTGGAGGGACTGTCTACAATGTAAAAGTTTGGATATGACTGTTTACCATCATAGCTACACTGAAGACGAATCATGCCATGAACCTTAAGGGATGTTTCATTGTAAGCTGAAAGCTTGATGTGAGTGTTTTTGAGTGATGCACATTTATGTAATGGAATTATTGACCTGTGCACCGGAGTCAATTTGGAACATTACTTTTGTTTCTTTTGGACCAACATTTAATTTAACATGAGCTTGATTCTTTTGCTTATCATAAATAACCGAATTAATAAAATATTGATCATGCGCGTCACTTTGATCTGAGTCAGAAAAATCATGTACCTCATTAATTTTGGCTCTATGTTTAGGTCTTGTGCCTTTGTCCTTGCTTTTCTGGAAACACACTGATGCAAAATGGTTCATCTTGTGGCAATAATTTCACGTCTTTCCCTTTGCCGGGAAAAGTTCTCGTATAGGATGCCTACTACCACCACAGTTTGCACATTTTTCCTTGTTTGCGTTGTTGTTCTTATCCTGTTCCTTCCATTTTGGCTTGTATCCGGTTCTTGTTGGCCGTTTTTATCAACTGGCTACAGCATGGATACCACTGTTATCCATTGACTTCACCTGGCTTTTCGTCAGCTCGTATGTTCTGGCAAAGTCGAGACATTTCTGAAGTGTAAGATCATTTCCTTCACTGATCATTCTTTCGCGTAATTTCTGGGTACGGATTCCAAATATTTTATGGTCTCATTTAATCTCATCTATGATATCAGCAGGGTAATCACAATCTTTTATTAATAATCGCAAATCTGTATCAAATTGTTCGAATGTTTCTCCATCCTTTTGTATTCTTGTCTTAAAAACATATCTGGAGTAAATTTTGTTAGATTTTGGTTTGCAACATTGTTCAAATTGATCAAAATGATGTTTCAAGTTTTTCTGCTGGTCATTTGTTAGTGTCCATGTACTGTAAATTCAACGTCCCTTTTCGCCAACCCATAACATTAAATAATTACATTTGGTTTCTTCGTCTTTTCCTTTTAATGGACCTTTGAACATGAAAACACGGTGCGATTTGAACGATTTAAATGCTTTAAAGTCCGGATTGTCCCAGTCCATCTTGGGTGTTTGGCCTATATTGTGTCCGCTTTCCATCTTTTTAAAATGAGCAGAATGTCACAATTAGCACAAAATTAATACAATCCTGGAACTTTATGATTGTATTATCAAAATTCCATTAGGGTTTTATCCGAAGTTTTTTTTAACTTCTGACACCATGTTGTAGTCTAGCCGTTGTTATTAATATAACGTAAGGCGTATGTTGCTACATGTTTATTCATTCATACCCAAGTTACAAGTGAACAACAAACTATGAAGCATAATCATATAAACATGAGATTAACAGTAGAGACAACTCATGGGATCTCGTATTCCGTGTAACACAGTAATATCCCTTTAACATATTTATTGACAATATGTAACAGTAAACTCGTCTATATGTATTATTCACAACAGTGTTTCTAAGATGCCAAACTACTCTCTTTTGATTTTTTAGGACAAACGACACCCCATGTCGCAGACATGTAGTTTAACTGGTAGTAAATCCGTCTCCCATAAATACACATTCACTACAATTAGTTTTCTATTCCCAGAATCTTGTTTCAAATGTGTCTGTATGTTCTTTTCATTTACATTAAATATATACGGTAGGAAATAAATATTCAAATGAAAATAATATTGTATAATGTATGGCGAATTTCAATTTCCTTAACAATTTGCTAGAAGTACCCATACAAGGATAAGATATAATAGAACTCCATGACTATCTAAATGTTTTAATTTTCCCATAGCACAGATAATTTACAGACATTTTGCGTGTAATACGAATTATAATCACTCAACTGATTGCTGTTGAATGATGTCTCTTGTCCTTGTGTGTCAGAGTTGAGCTAATATGAATTTAGTCAATTTACCTAAATATACCTTCAATACATCATATCAGACTTACAATCAAACGATGTTTCGATGCAACTTAGGGGCCCTCTATACAATTTGGCACTGACAAGAAAATGATTAATTAAGCATACTATACAATGTATTTCAGATTCCGGAAGTCATCGAGTTATGTATTGGCGGGTCCCACAACTACACCGCGTTGCGAAGCACGTTGACACGTGATGAGAACAGCGTCCTGGCGGCTATGTTTACTGGCCAGAAGCCTGTCTACAAAAGCAAAGAAGGCAGGTACTTCCTCGATGTCGATGGACCAGCATTTAAGACCGTGCTGGACTACCTCAAGTTTGGAACATTTCCAACGCTTAGTACTAGTAGATCGGGCTTTGGGCTCTTTGGAGGCGAGCAGGTTTTGTCGAACAGAAATTTTGATGAAATCAAGACCATTTACCGAACGGCATCAAGTCTTAAACTGGGTCGGTTGACAGAGTACCTTGAAAATTGTTTCCCAGTTTATTTGGACGTAAAGCTGGAAGAATACCGAATTTCGACGGTGGGCTACTTCGAAAGTTTAACGCAAGTTCTGGCATCCATCCCTCCTCAAAGTCTGCTGCTACAGCGGCAGTTCAGCGTGAGGCTGGTGAACAATTATGACGTCAATGGCACGTCCACGTGTTGTGAGCACGAGCACGTTTATCAGTACAATGAAAGGTCGTCTGCAGGGTCTGGATTGTTTGGAGGGCAAACCGTGAGCAGTTACAGTGTTGATGCGGTTGTCAAGATTACAGTTGCAGTGGACTGCACTCTGTTGTCGTTTCTTTGCTTTGACCTTGCGGAGCGAGGGTTCGACGTTCAGGGTGGGGAGTCGAGCTGTTACTACGCCCAAACGCATTCGGCGGCAGCGTCATCAGAGACACACAATGCTGCAGACAGGAGCTGTTCATACTGCACTTCCGTTGGCAACTGCCAACTACCACTGTAGCTCGACAACCGGGCCTCGCGTTTGGTTCCGGACAAAAAAAAGCTACCGGCGGCTGTTTTGGTCAGGCTCAACCAACTCAATGTCTACTTAAAGGGGCGGGGTTTGGTTCGGGGTTTGGTTCAGTAAAACAAGCAGCAACCGGCGGCCTTTCCGGTCAGGCTCAACCAACTCAAAGTTCACATGGAGGGACAGGGTTCACGTTTGGTTCAGTACAACAAACAGCAACCGGTGGCCTTTCTGGACAGGCTCAACCAACTCAAAGTTCACATGGAGGGACGGGGTTCACGTTTGGTTCAGTACAACAAACAGCAATTGGCGGCCTTTTCGGTCAGGCACAACCAACTCAAAGACCACATGGAGGGCGGCGGGTCGCGTTTGGATCTAGACAACAAGCAGCAACCGGTGGCCTTTCTGGTCAGGCTCAAACACCTCAAAGTTCACATGAAGGGACGGGGTTCACGTTTGGTTCTGTACAACAAGCAGCAACCGGTGGCATTTCCAGTCAGACTCAACCATCTCAAAATTCACATGGAGGGATGGTGTTTAAGTTTCGTTCAGTACAACAAACAGCAACCGGTGGCCTTTCCGGTCAGGCTCAAACAACTCAAGGTTCACAAGGAGGGACGGGGTTCACGTTTGGTTCTGTACAACAAACAGCAACCGGTGACCTTTCCGGTCAGACTCAACCAACTCAAAGTTCACATGTAGGGACGGGGTTCACGTTTGGTTCAGTAAAACAAACAGAAACCGGTGACCTTTCCGGTCAGACTCAACCAACTAAAAGTTCACATGGAGGGACGGAGTTCACGTTTGGTTCAGTAAAACAAACAGCAACCGGTGACCTTTCCGGTCAGGCTCAACCACCTTAAAGTTCACATGGAGGGAAGGAGTTCAAGTTTGGTTCAGTAAAACAAACAGCAACCGGTGACCTTTCCGGTCAGACTCAACCAACTCAAAGTTCACATGTAGGGACGGGGTTCACGTTTGGTTCAGTAAAACAAACAGCAACCGGTGACCTTTCCAGTCAGGCTCAACCAACTCAAAGTTCACATGGAGGGACGGGGTTCACGTTTGGTTATGTACAACAAGCAGCAACCGGTGACCTTTCTGGTCAGGCTCAACTAACTCAAAGTTCACATGTAGAGACGGGGTTCACGTTTGGTTCTGTACAACAAACAGCAACCGGTGACCTTTCCGGTCAGACTCAACCAATTCAAAGTTCACATGTAGGGACGGGGTTCACGTTTGGTTCAGTAAAACAAACAGCAACCGGTGACCTTTCTGGTCAGGCTCAACCAACTCAAAGTTCACATGGAGGGACGGGGTTCACGTTTGGTTCAGTACAACAAGCAGCAACCGATGACCTTTCCGGTCAGGCTCAACCAACTCAAAGTTCACATGGAGGGACGGGATTCACGTTTGGTTCTGTACAACAAGCAGCAACCGGTGACCTTTCCGGTCAGGCTCAACCAACTCAAAGTTCACATGTAGGGACGGGGTTCACGTTTGGTTCAGTAAAACAAACAGCAACCGGTGACCTTTCCGGTCAGACTCAACCAACTCAAAGTTCACATGAAGGGATGGGGTTCACATTTGGTTTTGTACAACAAACAGCAACCGGTGACCTTTCCGGTCAGGTTCAACCACCTCAAAGTTCACATGGAGGAACGGAGTTCACGTTTTGGAGCTAAACAAGGTCAGCCAAGTGCGATACCGTTTTCCGGGTTTGATGTCTTCAAGTCGGATGTCAAGGAAAGTGATTAGGACCTTGAAGTCTGACAGCTTAAATGTACATGTATATTGAGGATTTTGCCTTTGTTATCAAAGTAACACATTTATAACGATATCACATATACCAGTTTTTCAAGGAACTTGTTCATAATTTGGCAAAATGACAATTAAAAAAATTAAAAAACAGATTTTTTTTTAATGTCGGTTTTTTTATGAATGATAATCAATTGAATTTCGGCAAAACAATATCAACGCGTGTGTTACGCTTTTCATTGATAATTTAAGCATTATATAAAAAAACACATGAACATTGCATTTAAACTATCCCAGAAAAAGAACAAGCCTAGATGGTGTAGCGAATTAGCCTTGCTTCAAGAGGTCCGGGTTCGAGCCCTAGAAAAGGATTTTTTTTTAAATTTTCCTTCTTATTCTAATTATTTAAACCTATTGCAAATATTACAGTTTTATTTGTAAATTCATTTAACGACATTTGTCAAAAATACAAAAACCTGTGAACAAGTCACTTAAAACTTTTCACTAATTTTCATAACTTATACATGCTTAAAAACTTATATTCATGTGCGTTATGTGTCCAAAATGTATGTATGTATGTATGATAGCTTTTTATGTGTCCAAAATGTATGTATGTATGTATGATAGCTTTATACATGTATTGCTGATGAAGCAAATTAATATGGTTCATATTTTTTTGCTAATAATTGATTATTTGTATTCCTGCTTTAGGAAGAAAGAAGATTTTCCTGAAATTAAGACAATGAGAATGTGAGATACGTGTTAAGTTGAAACTATCATTACTTTATGAATCATTAAGTATTGACCGCATTAAAGACAACTGAGTGTAATACAATGAGTTATAGCGAATGAATTGAAATCAATGCAATTCTTTCAAGCGGCGTCTCATCTGGGTCTACGCTGTTTGCCAAGGCCTTTTTTCTAGATGCTAGGCATCAATGGGTTAATAAGAAATAGTGTGTGGACTCGAAAAACGTTATGATCATGATAAAATAAAATGCAAAGAACTACCGAATATAGTCATCAAGAAACCTCGGTTAATCGGCTAGGACATTGTTGTGAGCTGGAAGGCGTGTTGTCACAATCTTGGCATTGCTATTAGTTGTCGGTGGTTGTTCCACATAAGAACAGCACCGCTTACTGGCACATGTTTAGATTGATTGGAGGGCTTACTTACGGGCATTGAAACGTTATCTTTCTGACATCATGCTACTCAGTGAGCAAATATGCATGTACATGTAAACGGGAGAAAAATTGAGTATAAATGCTGTCTGTGTACGTTTTACAAGAATGACGGTGATCGCAGTTATTTTTCGTGTTGTGTGTTTTGTACCGTCTTGTACAGACAAGTTGGTAAATTGCCTTTAACAAAATCTGTCTGTCTGTTCAAAATTTCATGTCTCAGTCATTATTTTGTTGTACTTGTATATCGATGGGTTTCGAAATAAATTAGCACAGATGTCCAATATCATAAGACACACGTGTCAACAGTCTGGCATTTACCACATATGAATAATGATATGACATATCCAATTGCTAAAATACCAGCATATAATAAACACAACAAATAAACAAGAGGGCCATGAGGCCCTGGTCACTCACCTGAGAAGTATTTACATTAAACTCGAGTGTTAACAAGGTTTTACTATAGCCATATAAGGAAAACTGCCCCGCCCCCTGGTGGCCATGTTTTTCAAAGGAAGGCAACCATTTTCAAACTAAGCCAAGATATCGTTACAACAAATGTTCCTACCAAGTTTCATGAAGATTGGACTAAAATTGTGACTTCTTCAGTGTTAAAAAGGTTTTACTATAGCTTCTATTGCCATATACCGAAAACTGCCGCGCCCATGGCGGCCACGCCTTTTTACGGACCGGAACCATTTTCAAACTCAGCCGAGATATATTTAGAAAAACAATGTAATGACGAAGTTTCATGAAGATTGGATTAAAAATATGAGAGTGTTAACAAGGTTTTACTATAGCCATGTTTTGGCGGCCATGTTTTTCAACGGACCGGAACCATTTTGAAACTCAGCCAAGATTTCATTGGACAATTAAATGTTCTGACCAAGTTTCATGAAGATTGGACAATAAATGTGACTCCTAGAGTGTTAACAAGTTTTTCCTAAAGCCATATAAGGAAAACTGCCTCGCCCCCTGGCAGCCATGTTTTCAACCATCCGGAACTATTTCCGAACACGTCCAAGATATCATTGGGACACATGTTCTGACCAAGTTTCATGAAGATTGAACAATAAATGTGGTATCTAGAGTAGTCACAAGGTTTTACTATAGCCATATAAGGAAAACTGCCACGCCCCCTGGCAGCCATGTTTTTCAACCAACCGGAACCATTTTCGAACTCGTTCAAGATATCATTAGAACAAATGTTCTGACTAAGTTTCATGAAGATTGGACAATAAATGTGACTTCTAGAGTGTTAACAAGGTTTTACTATAGCCATATAAGGAAAACTGCCACGCCCCCTGGTGGTCATGTTTGTCAACCAACCAGAACCATTTTCGAACTCGTCCAAGATATCATTGAGACACATGTTCTGACCAAGTTTCATGAAGATTGGACAATAAATGTGGCCTCTAGAGTGTTCACAAGGTAAATGTTGACGACGGACGATGGACAAAAGGCGATCACAATAGCTCCTGAGCAGAAAATTAAAAGCACATATATTTTTCATTTTTTATTTCTTTTTTATTTATTTGTATTTACATTTTCATCCCGCACTCTTGTGAAAAACCATATCGTGATTTGAGATCTGTCTTCTCAGAAGTCTTCAAAGTTTCTGACGTAATAAAACTTGTGCCAGTAGTTCATAGGCACTGCCTGTTCATTTGTGTGAAATCATCCTCCATTTCACATTTGAAACATGTACAATAAAATCTTAAATGTTCGAATATGCCTGTTCCTTGAAAATGTTATGATTAAAAAGTTGTTAATAAATTCCTTGACAATTTAATTATTGAGAAATGTTAAAAATATAAACTTTTTGACAACATTATTTTTTATTGAAATCTTCCGGCAAATGAATATTGGCTTATGAAGAGAAATCCAATCCTCAAATGTTCATGAATTGTATCTTAATTTGTATGAATCATGGAGTCAAAAACTCGAGTGAGTTCAAATAATTATAAAAAAAAATCTAACCTCAGTCGAAAAGCATATTGCAACGAGAAAAAGGAGGGCAACCAATCAAAATCATAACGGACTGTTCTGCAATCCTTTTATCTATGACACAGAAATAATTGTAAAGAAATAAGCAATCAACAAGTGGTAATAAACTAAAATATATATAAAACATACATATAATTTGAGGGATGGCATGGGTTATAGAAATCTTTATATCACAAACATAATAATAAAATCACACAAGATGCGGCTAATAGCACTGTAATATGAAATTATAAAACAAGATAAAAAATCTTATGAAATTGTGAACTATTTTTTGTTGATAGAACTGCCCGATAAATCAAGTGTTTCATTGTAAAACACAATATAATGGGATTTTATAATCTAAAATAAACCTTTTGAAATATATGAATTGTGAGTTATAATTTGAATCCAATATACAGCATATATGCCTACATATAGCATCATCGAGTCTGTTATATGAATCTATACTTTACAGGGTACAAGAATAAAAATATGTTTTATCAATAACTGCTACATATACGAAGCTATCTTTTTTTTATAAAACTATTTGACTGTAGATAAAGATTGTCAAGTTAGACTTTTTCACAACCCTTCTTAGTACTGGTATTCTGTTAACAAATGACATTTCTAAACAGATAAAAAATGAATGGTTATGTATCATAATATTCTTGATAAAAAAAAAGTTGAAAACTTGTTCATCGAATAATTGATTCCTTGTAGAAAATTCTGCACTATCAGTTGCTAAGTGAACTTCTAATATTTTTATAACAATATAAAAACAGCTTCCATACTATTATTAAATAAACTTTTTTTTTAATATTTTAAACTTTTCACTTACAAAAAATATGTAACAACACCTAATGTACACAAGCATGAATTCAAGTCCATCACACTAACTCTTTCAACCATAAAACACCAATAGCTATTCCCTATATGCACTCTCTCTATAATTCTTCTCAAACAAATGTACAATATCATCTTTCCGGACTTGAAATCATATGTACTATAAATATAAGTGCTATTACAGAAGTAATCAAACTGACTTTTTACATTATGTGCACTTAAAATAAAACTAATTCAAATTAGCATTACCTCCCTTTTTATCAGGCTATTTATTCTATTTCTCATATATTTAACAATACTTTATTGTAACTATATATTCATACATATTTCGTTATATCATTATGGCTACAACCCTTTAATATAGAAACAACTGTACAACCATTGTACGCTTATCTTTGAAAAGAAATTTGTTTAAAGAAATCTACAATATTCCAAGAGATTGCTACTATAATAACACAAATTAATTTTGCTACCACCAAAAAGTATGCAAACATCTATTCCAACAAAATGTCTAGGGCTTCATTATTGACATATTATTTATGAATAAATTGCAGACTATCACGAAGGCAAATGACAGTTATTATAGGACAGAACTTTATAATAAATGTCAGTCGTCCTAATGTAGTTTTTCTAACAAAAACGAAAGAGAAGAAACTACATTTTAGATTAATACTTGTCAGTGAAATACAGCAATACAGTCGTACCTTCTACAATACGATCATAAAAGATACAGCACTTTGCTCCAAAAAGTAATCCTTAGTATAGAATCTAAGCTAAAAAATAATGCTTATACATAAATGACTTCACTTTATAATATTAACCAAAACGGAAAACAGATTCGGTTGCAAATAATTCACAATCACAGACATGGGAATCATGTTCGGCCAAAATTTAGAGAGATCTGCAGTCGCAAAGTCCTCTCTTGGACATTATTGGCTATTCTGCGCTTATCTTGTGCATTTGTATGCAAACATTACTCCTCACTTCAACTCACAAGATCCCCTGTTGGGAATTTTGCACTCGAAACTTTTAAACATTTTAACTGATTCATAAAATCATCATGCCTAGGGTACCAGGGAAATAGTTCAATGCATTTTACAACATACAATAATTATACAATAATTATTTGGATAGAAAAAAATAATGAAAAGTACAAAAAATAAATTTTATCTCCTCCTGAACGTGTTCCGTATTCACGGAGTTGAAACTTGCACCCACATGTACAATCTATTAATGAGACCAAATGTGCAGCACAGGCACTATAAAAAACGTCTGAAAATATTGTTTCAAAAAGATAATAATAACTTATGTTCATCCAATTGCTTTGAGAAAAAGCTTCCCTTAATAGAATAGCTGGTAAACATATTTTCCCCAACTAACAAATATTATGATAAAAATGTAAGCTATTTACAAATAGTTACCATTCAGGTATTGGCAGTCCTATTTGTAGCTGCTGAATGTCTCTATACCATTTACCACCATGATACCTTCAAACCTTAAAATCTCACTTTAAATACATTCTTAGTGCTCTAAATTCCCTCCAAAAAAAAACAAACAGAAAATTAAAAAACGCAGAGTTATCAAGTACAAGTATTTGGTGCCATTGCCTAATAGGCCCCACACAAGATCAAGCGCTTCTTGTTAAGAGACTGTACATGTGAGATACAAGTTTCCATGGAATGATATGACAATCAACAACTGAGTAAGGTGAAGTGTCCAAAAAAATAGTAGCTGTCGTAGAAAAATAGATTTGCTCTTGTATTACACAACATCAACATGATAAACAACATTTAGCTATAAATATGCATAGTGATATTAAAAATACAAATAAATATTGCTAAACCATACAAAAGTAAACTTCAATCAAATTCACATTGCAAATTTAATAAAGCTACTAATCACTGCGTCAACTTCGGACTGTTAGTTTTAACAAAGTCAAATAATAAATTTGAATAACCGGCAGATTTTGACGGACCTAATTTGAATTTTCAAAAGGCACACAAATGTAAAACTCTTTGCGAACATACTCCTCAGACTATGAATATCCTTAAATGCTAGAAAAAAAATAACACAACATAAAACTTCTAGTATGGCAACATTGATATATGCATAGAAAAAAGGCTTACAAAATATATGAAATTCTCTGTAACCAGTACTTATACTGGCAATTCAGTAGAAATATATAGACTGAGAAAATGATCAAAATATGGAAAAATGTTTTGTCTTTATTGATTGCAATTGTCGATCATTGCTAAGCTTGCCATAGTGAACATCCTTTTTAGACTTCATAGTAATATTTACAGTATTAAACTCTAGTAATTATCAACAAATAAAACCAACACTTACCAACACTTTCTTAGGCTACATATTTCTACATCACATGCTGTACAATACAATCTTTACTGTGATACACAATTATGCTTCAGTAATAATGCACAAACACAGACTACATGCTTGAGGGGTAAATGGTCACAGTCGCTGGCAATGACTGTTTGTGTGTATATTTTGAAGTTTACGAGGTCCTTCTGCCCCAGGGGCTGAATTAAGTAAGGATTGAGCCACTGACTGTTAATTAACAGAAAACATGGATAATGCTTAGATATATAAATGCAATTTTGACTTCACTTGCACTTAAGTCTAATTGAAACATAAATAAATACCTCTTCGACTCTTTTACTTGTTATTGCTTTAAATGTCAATAGTCCATATTACTTAGTTTTGGTTTTGCACAAGAACAGCAAAAATATAGATAGGAAAAAAAATCAAGAAATGTAAATGCCCTAAACTAGTGTGGCTATTTTTAGGCATGTTCTTGGGCAAAATTTCAATGTAGTACACAAATTTAAAGAAATAAATTTTGACCGCGAATATAATTATTTCACCTAATAAAAGTCCACATTTCAATGAGAGAAATAACAAACCAGCCCTGTGACCATCTGTTCTCAAATTTTATGTTAATACATACACAGGAAAATATACAAATCAAAGCCAGAGTAAGGAAACAATGCAAGGGTTTACATGTTGATGAAAAATACATCATAGTTATTAAATCATCTTTCAAAGGTAGAAAGACAGTCAACAAAATGTAGCTTTTTTGCAAGATAAAAAGCAAAAATATACGGTGATAAATATGTGACCGTGGAATACAATCCTTTTTAGTACAACAATTCATATAAAATAGGTAACAAAGACAACGTTTTTTGCTCAACCTTGCCTTGCAAAATCACTAATACCGCATAATTTTTACAACTCAGTTATAGAATACAGAAATAGGGGTTGTGTGAAGGGAATAAACACAATCAATCAAAAATGTTTCTGTTAATTATCCTCCAAAAATTACACATGTTTGCATAGATAATAAAGAGCTAATGAATAAAAAATACAACAGTTCTCTAAAGTGGAACTTTAACACCGACACTACAATAATGACGACTTGGTGCAAAACAATGGTATCTGATAATAAAACGTTAAGCAGGAACAACAGTTTGACACTCAACAGTGAATAGGTTCATTTTTTAAGTAGATGGTTAGAAATTAGAACAATAAATCTAGCAAGAAACTGTCAGACAAACAATGCACATCAATAAAAAAACACAACTAATATCACTATATTTGTGTGAATAAATTTATGTATGACATGTCATATTTATACGAACAAAATGAAATGTAATGAAACTGATGAATATATATTACAAACGTAAATGAGCCAATGGTACATCTTTGATAATCACATTACTTTTACAAATATAAATGAACTTTTTTTGTATTTTTTACTTTTGAAATACAAAATATAGATTATTTCTGAATCACACATTTATATATTTACGAATAATTATTCCATTGGTTTCCCTGATATATGAATGCTCTAGCATGTTTCGTTTTCATTAAAGCAACACACCACATGCTTTACATTGATGTATATCTTTAAAGCATTCAAATGCATCAATCGAGGAGTAAATCTTGTCACATGTGAAATTTTAACTTTCAAATGTCTGTTATCAGCCGGGTATAGGGACGAAATGTTCACATGTTGACATCCCATGCTTGCTTAGCATAAAGCTTACACCTGGAGGAGAAAATTCATATGGACAGCTTACGAATTTCTCTTTTGATCCTTAAAAACGCGAAAAAGGTAGATCGTTCCGTGTCAGAAGATGCTTGCAGGCAGTGAACTTGTATTCTGACACGCTCTACCTGTTGCTTCACCACGCTTTATTCGCTTATCTGGTGGCTTGTTACTTTGGTAATGCGAAATGAATGATGTTCGAATGCCGCTTTAACCATACCAGTTATTGACATTTTGGCCCTTGAGATTTAAATGAATACTTTCTAGAGTCCTAGTAATTGATGGGGAAACCTTTTCTTCAGTCCACGCATATTCACAAACTATATGTGCAAACTTGGCAACATCTGAAGCCAAATACAATTTCAACCCAACACTCCACTGTACATAAAACCGACTAATAACTTCAACCGTAATCTCAAGAAATATTTCTGGTTTCCTCACACTGTACATCGACCCTAAATCTCCAGGGGTTATGTTGCTATGATACATCTATGTAAACGCTGGTTGCTAAGGATGCACTATATAGTGTCAAAGGTCACATAATGTAGTTGCTATGACAATGACCTTGACCTCACAACCAGGTCAGTAGACTGTCGTCCATCTTGTTATTCAGAACCGTCTCGACATCATTCAGTAACTCATTGCTGATATCATCAGGCTGAAAAAACAACAACAACATTCGTATAGCTTCACAAACGCAGGTTGGACTAAGAACAGTAGAGAGCCTCCCTGGCTAAAAATTATCTTATGTTACCAGACAATTCACCTTTTTTTCTTTAAATTTCACACAAGGTATGCGGCCAGCCCGGGGATCGAAACAGCGATCCTCAGATTGGTTTTCCAGCACTCAACTAACCTAGCTCGGTCAAAAACATGTTCAAGGTACCCTAATGATTCACACAGTTTTGAGTCACGTATTAAATTTCTTTCACAAAATTGCAATTACAATATTTCAAATTTGCTATTTTGAAGGTTACTTGGCAAAAGGCTGAATAAATATTGTCAAAACCTGTTCAATAAAAAAAGTATTCATCAACTTTGGTGAAGATAAACATTTTTAAGTGTAAATTGAACATAATTTTAGAGCTATTTATTTACAAATTTCCTGCGGCAATTAGGCTTATAATCAAACTTCACAAAGGTATTTTAACTACAAACATTTGAGCACATTTGTTTCAAATAAAAGCTGTTTGGCCCCTTATACCATTTGCAGTCACTTATGTTCATAATGATTTGGGAAATAAAATTTTGAACATATTATAGTATGTACATGTATATGCATTTCAAAGCATCAACAGTAATAATGCTTTAATGGAGCTTTTTGTTTAAAGTAAGTCTCTTCTAAACAAAAATCCAGTGTAGGCAGAAAGTGTTGTCCCTGATTAGCCTGTGTGGACTGCATAGGCTCAGTGTGTGAAATTCGCACTAGCCCGAAGGGTTTTGGCTAGTGAAAATCCATTCGGGCTAGTGGGAATTAAATTATTTATATAGTCGGGCTAGTAAGAAATTTTACTTTTTATATATGTGTATAAGAATTTGGACTTTTACTTTAAAATCTGAATTTCGCACACTGTAGGCTAATCTGGGACAACACTTTACACACATGCATTAAGCCCCATTTTCACAAAGCCTGGCTCATCTTATGGCTTAGTACCCAGCACATTGTACCGGTTCCCAGTGCCCTACCTGTAAGCTGGGCACCAGATCTTCACTGTCCATGTTGCTCTGATCCGTATCCATGGTTCCCATGTCCATGTTGTTGAAGTCACCCGCCCGGTGACCTACAATAGACAATCACACAAAACTTGCGATTGAGCCTCGCTCTATGAAAACAGGTCTTAATGTATGGGGAGAAAGGCTGTAGAATTTTTGTTATGACCTATCCTCACACAAGGTATGCGGCCAGCCCGGGGATCCAAACAGCGATCCTCAGATTGGTTTTCCAGCACTCAACTAACCTAGCTCGGTCAAAAACATGTTCAAGGTACCCAAATTATTCACACAGTTTTGAGTCATGTATTAAATTTCTTTCACAAAATTGCAATAACAATATTTCACCACCCAAAAGACTTCTTTGAAGAAGAATTTCTCAAGAAGTGCAATTTGTTTAAACATATAAAAGAATGCTTATCTGTAGCATTGATATGTCATGCTTATGGACACGCCTTAGGGCAGAGAAGCTACTTTAAAACACAAAAAGGCAATTTACCGTCTTGTGATGCATCCATTTCGCTAACGTTGCTCAGGAATTCCTCAGGAGTTCTCGACATGAAACTGCTCCCACTCCCCATTCCTCCTGCAGTAAACACACAAACACATGCACAACACACACAGCAGTAAATAAAATACAATAAGAAACATGGCCATGTCATAGAACCAGGTTTTCAACGTATTAGTTATAACTTATTGTCTTTACTTAAATAATTGTGCAAACCCAAGCTAGGGTTGCATTGAAGATACCTACTTGTCATTATTCTTACAGTCTATAGTCAATAAGAGTGGACCACATCCGTTAATCTTTTAATATGTTACAGTATACGTGCTATACATGTACATTACAGACCATAATCCACAAATAACGACACATCAGCATAGACAAGATTCGCCAATCCCTTTACATGTCATACTTGTTATACTTTACAACCCATAGTCAATTAGCAGGGACCACACATGTAAATTGCTCAATATGTTATACTTGTTATAATTTACAGTCTACAGTCAATTAGCATGGAACACAACTGTTAATCACTTATGTTATACTTTTTATACTGTACAATCCATGGTCAATAAGCAGGGACCACATCTATTAATCGCTGAATATGTTTTACCTCTTATAATTTACAGTCTATAGTCAATAAACAGGGACCACACCTGTTAATTGCTCAAAATGTTAAACTTGTCATAACTTACAGTCCACAGTTAATAAGCATGGATCAAATATGTTTATTGCTAATGTTATACTGTACAGTCCATAGACTATTTGCATAGATCAGAGCTGTTGTAAATTGCTTTAAATGTTACAAATGTATACTTATTATACTGCACAGTTCACAAGGTCGCCGTGGTATTGTGGGTATGGTGTCCCCCTAGCCACAGGGAGGTCAAGAGTTCAATCGCCACTGTGATGGCGTTCTTTGGATCTTTCCAAAAGACACCAAGAACTGGTTTTACCCAGACACAGACTAGAGAGCACTTCAACACACCTTAAGCTTTCCATGAAATCGAGTTTAGACAAGAGTTCCGCGGTCGGAGACATATGCCCCCGCAACAGGGCCTTGATTTTCACACTTATTGTGACAGTGACCTTCACCTTTGACCTAGTGACCCCAATTTCAATAGGGGTCATCTTCTGTCCAAGGCCAATGCACATGTGAAGTATCAAGTCAATCCGTCTATTGGTTGACCAGTTATTGATCGGAAACGTTTTTTGCACTTTTTGTGACAGCGACCTTGACCTTTGACCTAGTGACCCCAATTTCAATAGGGGTAATCTACTGTCCAAGGCCAATGCACACTCTGAAGTTTCAAGCCAATCGGTCAATTCGTTGACGAGTTATTGATCTGAAACAATTTTTACACTTATTGCAACAGTGACCTTGACCTTTGACCTAGTGACCCCAATTTCATTAGGGGTCATCTACCGGCCAAGGCTAATGCACTTGTGAAGTATCAAGCCAATCGGTCAATCCGTTGACGATTTATTGATCGGAAATGATTTTCACACTAATTGTGACAGTGACCTTTGACCTAGTGACCCCAATTTCAATAGGGGTCATCTACTGGCCAAGGCCAATTCACATGTGAAGTATCAAGCCAATCGGTCAATCCATTCACAAGTTATTGATCAGTAACAACCTGGTCTACCGACAGACAGATCGACCGACCGACCTTCATCAAGCAAAACAATATACCCCCTCTTCTTCGAAGGGGGCATAATTAATAGGTTAAAACGAATAGTCAATACTGCACAGTCCTTAGTCTTTTTACATAGCCCAGAGCTGCTGTCAATTGCCTTTAATCCTAAAATGTTATACATGTTATACTGCACAGTCCGCACTACGCACTAACCGTAAGCGGGGACCGGAAGCTCACCTAGTCCGGAGTCCGTGCTACCCTGCCTCACGTGCGGGTCGTTAGTGTTCTGCCCCAGGAAGGGGTCCCCTATCTGTGTGAGCTCACTCACGGGGTCCACAGTTTGATTCAGTACGTTGATATTGGAATTGCGCAATGCCAGCTCCTGTAAAAGATGATCATAAGTTTATTTGAGTCACACTCTAGGAAAATGGGGCTTAATGCATGTCCATAAAGCGTCGTCCCAGATAAGCCTGTGCAGTCCACACAGGCTAATCAGGGACAACACTTTACGCTGTTATGAAATTTTGTGTTAAAAGGAAGTCTTTTCTTAATTAAACTCCAGTCTAGTCTGAAAGTGTCGTCCCTTATTAGCCTGTGCACACTGCACAGGCTAATCTGGGACAACACTTTACGCACATGTACTAAGCCCCATTTTAACAGAGTGAGGATCATTTACTTGGAGTGAAAGATCTAGGTTCACAACATTGACGGCGTGCTGCTAAAATGTAACCTGGATCTGTCTGGCAACATTTTTTAATAATGGGCTAAATCCAATTAATTTCTTAGTTTTACACCAGTAACAAGGGTTTAAGCATAGGCTTTTTATTCACCATTTAATATTTGCAAAAATATATAATATTTCACAAGATTTTTACACTTTTTGTATTGACCAATCCAGAAGAGCAGCAAAAACATGAAGCACACAGCACGCTGCTATTATGTCATTAGCATTGATTTTAATTATATACTCAGCTATTCTTATATTGGGGGATATGCAGGCACATTGCATTTCAATTATTTTGGACTCCATGCAATCTATTTAGGTATTCCAGGAAATAATAATGTATAATTACAGTAAGAAAGAAATTGTTCAACATGCACACCTGCGGGCTAATCAAATTATGCATTAATTGACCTTTGTCTACTGAACAATTAGCTGTTGTTTTTTAATATGGCAATAAATCTACATGTAAACCAGGTTACTAGAACAAGGAAATGCGTGCTTATGCAGACCATACATTACTTTTTTTTTTGCATAATTTCAATTAAAATTTAAATCACAACAGTTATCAGCCCTAAATCACTACATCAGTTTAAACAAACCATATGGAGGGCTAATATGGTATAAATTACATTCAGTATAAAACTACTGGTAATTTAAATCAGACGTGCACATGTTGATTAAAATAACCATTGTAAGTTCAGAGACTACACATGTAACACATTCCAAGGTTTCTAATTTTACCTTTTCTAGACATGAAAATAGTTGCTTCATAAAATGACATATAATACGAATTCATTGCATAGCTTTCAAGAATATTTCTTATTGAATTACATAAAATACACATTTATTTTATGCTTTTTTTAATGGAAAAAGCATTAAAAAGGAAAAGAGCTCTTTTTGACAAAAGCTTTCTGAGAGTAAAAGTCAACTGGATAAATAATGAAATATAAGTGTGCAATTTAACTATCAAAATTGTATTATCTTATAATACAGTATGCTATCTCATATATCATCCTGTGATAGTAACACTAGTATCAAGTGCGAAGCAACCTATAAGAATGTCACAACAAAGACAGGAAGGGTTGTTTTTAATGTTAACTTATGTTTGACAAACATGCAAAATAACATTATACATATTCGTAAGGCTGGTAGAGAGATTTCATGGAAAACACTTAAGTTTACTGACTTCTAAGTAACGTAAATGATCAATCTTTTCTAAAAAAAATAAATATGCTAGAACCTGAAGCAAAACCACACAGATATTGGCCTTTTTTTTTAAGTTCGTCATTAAATGCTTAAAATTGGTACATGTAAATATTGGAACTAAAGGGCTCCAGCATAACACAATAATAGAATTTAAGGG
>VMBQ01004848.1:40057-69334 GCA_007657795.1 Dreissena rostriformis
GTCCAAGATATTATTGGGACACATGTTCTGACCAAGTTTCATGAAGATTGGTCTTAAAATGTGACTTTTAGAGTGTTAACAAGGTTTTACTATAGCCATATAAGAAAAACTGCCACGCCCCCTGGCAGCCATGTTTTTCAACCAACCGGAACCATTTTCGAACTCGTCCAAGATATTATTGAGACACATGTTCTGACCAAGTTTCATGAAGATTGGACAATAAATGTGACCTCTAGAGTGTTAACAAGGTAAATGTTGACGCCGCACGGCGCACAACGGACAAAAGGCGATCACAATAGCTTACCATGAGCACATTGTGCTCATGTGAGCTAAAAAAAACTTATGTGAGTAAATATCCTGTCTGGTCATGAAAATGCTCAACATGTTCAAGATAAGAATCCATATTATGTTTGTTTTACATGGAGACACAAGGTTAAGGAAATGATAAATGTATGCATGTCCTAAATTTAACTTATGTTCCGTGAAAACTGGACTTAATTCACTTGCATTAAGTGTAATCCCAGAAAAGCATGTGCAGTCTGCACAGGCTTATCATTGACAACAATTTCTGCCTGGTCTGGGTTTTTGTTTCGACGAGACTTCCTTACAAAGAAAAAAACCACATAGAAATGGAAAGTGTCTTCCCTGATTAGCCAGTGCAATCTGCAGAAGCTTATAATCAGGGAAAACATATTACACAAGTGCATTAAGCCCAGTTTTCACAGAATGTGGACCAATTGATAATGTACATTTAATGAAAGAAAACAACTGGAATTAAACTTATATAAGTTGAGGAAAACAACTGGAATTAAACATATGAATGTTAAGGAAAACAACTCAAATTTAACTTATGAAAGTGCAATATGTGCATCACAGGTGACTCATTGCTGGCACTCTTTCAGTGCGGGTGATCATGTGGCCTCACAGTATTTACTATCATGAAATTGGCATTTCAAAATCAAATGTGATGTTTGGGAACACTGTCCTGATTTGGGAACACTGTCATGATATGAAAACACTGTAAGTTACCATGTTACATCAATCTGCAGACTGCACAGGCCAAGCTGGGACCATACATTACACACATGTATTAAACCCGGTTTTCCTATAAACTTGAACTGTATTTACAGTGACAATACACTTAAAGCTGTAAAAGTTTTTTTAAATCATGCTGGAACAGTAGTAGTCGAAATTTCATTTAATATGGAAAATTAAGAAACATGCATTACATTTCGAATTACAATGTACTCAAAATATAAGATAATAAATAATAAGATTGCACTGAGAATCTTGCAAAAAACTGTCACACAACCTAAACTACCATGTTGAATGTTCATTGCAACCAATAATAACTAGGTCCCAGAAGTGGCTGAGTTAGCTAGGGTGCAAGATCACAGGCATAGTCTCTGTTACATCTGTTCACAGGGGTTTTTTTCCTTCTGAAAGACCCGCCGAATTTCGGCCCTTTCCCCTAGATATTTTTTTTCCCCTCTGACAGAAATTTTTCCCCAAAAATGATTAGCCCCTAAAAAAAAAAAAAAAAAAAAAAAAAATTTTTTTTTTTTTTTTTTTTTTTTTCCTTTAAATACATAAGTTAACCTGATCCAGTGTAGAAAATACAAAATATTGCATAATTAAATTATCTGTTGCCTTGAATTTGTTTTAAAAACAGTAAAATATGTTAAAGTGATTATTTAAGACTTTCCTTATTTTCCCCAAAATCCGGCGTTTTGCGTGATTTTTTCCCCCAAAATCATGCTTTTCGCGCGATTTTTTTCCCCTCAAAAAAGGCCAGGCCCTTTCCCCAAAATCAGATAAAAACCCCTGGTTCAGCTATAACCCTTCTGTGGTTACCCTTCCCCCCCCCAGATATCCCAACAAGAAGAGCTAAGTCTTAAAAGTGAAAGTATTATCAATGTTATATTTCTAAGGTTCAACTGATAGAGCTGGAATGGAAATGATTTTTTTCTTTTTGGAAACCTTCAATTGGCAATTTTAGGCAGTCATGTGTGACAAATATATACTTTTTGGGAACGGGAATGGAGCCTAATTTGGCCCAAAATTTCAAAGAAAAAACACATGTCCACATTAGCCTCCTGACAACTACTTTACACCCAAAAATAGTGAACTTATTAACTTCAACTTCAATTGTACTAGAACAACAATTGTATCCACAAGTGACTGTCTGTTCAGGCCTCTCACCCACACTTAAGATAAGGTCATACAATACACTTGTTGGCCATTCAACTTCACAAAACACAGAAGACATATCAATTATAAACCGGATGAAATCAAATGATAACAGCTTCTTATACTTAAAAAAAAGACTTTGTGCACAAGATAACATTTATGTTTGAAGTAGCCATTGAAAAGAACACTGTCATTGGTTCAGACAGCAACCAGAGATGGCAATTGTTCAAGTTGTCAAAGAACCAATCAACTTCTTTAAATTCTTACTTTGATTTTAATATTTGCCTTTCAAATGTGGGTATTTGATTTTGAGACTAGAAAATAAGCAGTAACACCATAACCGTGTCATTAATAATGCATTTTCATTTTTCCATCCTTAAAACATTGTTTGTTTAGGATAACCTGACTGACCCAACCAAATTTCCCATAGCCAATTTTGTTGGTAGGTCTGGATTCGAAATATAAAAATTACCAACTTCACAAAAATGACGTTTTACTTTAATGATAGGTCTTTTAAGCAATACATTATTTCATAGATAGACTCATAGTTGCTTTTCATCCATCTATCAAAAGTTGTTCCTCTCATTGTACTTAACCCTTTGCATGCTGGGAAATTTGTCGTCTGCTAAAATGTCGTCTGCTGAATTTCTAAAATTAGCATTTTCTTCGATTTTTTTTTCAAAGAATACTATCAGAATAGCAAACAGTTTGGATCCTGATGAGACGCCACGTTCTGTTGCGTCTCATCTGATTCCAAACTGTTCGCAAAGGCCTTTAAAATTCAGTTCCAGCACTGAAAGGGTTAATTACTTCTGAAATTACATGCACAAAGGTGAGTGTTACATTAATGGGGCCACATAACGTGCAGTTTTTTTACTGTAATGCTCATAGGTATCAACCATAGATCTATATGTACAAAAAAATGATGACAGCAAAACATTCACCTACCTACCTACCCAAATGCCATTTTTTAAGTATGGCCCAAGTCACAGTGAAGCCTATACAAGCAACGTATTACAATCAGCACACAACATCATTTTTTAAATATTACTCCATTAAATAAGAACAATCAAATAATAATGCTTTTATAAAATCTTTGCTATGACTTACCCATGCAAAGACTCAAAATCATACAAATAATGATGATATGGAATGCTTGCTCATATATTTATTGATAGATATTTGGTATCATTATGTCACTATATATGAATACGCCAACAAATGTACAGAAAGTAACTCAAGAAGAGGGACATCACTTGTGATCATGCGAGGGAAGTAACCTAGTTTTAGGAAAGGCCTCTTAAAACAGTGAAAATAAGAGGTTTTGTTACCAATACACATAACGGAAAATCAATTGGAGTGGACAGACAAGAAATTCATCAAGGGCACTGTTCTTGGAATATTGCCTATACTCTTGACATATTTGTTCTAAATGTGGAGACATTTTTTCTTTTTATTAACACTGTGTTCAGGCAAAGTTTATGACTATTTGTAAAATAAGTTTGACACTGAAAGGGAGGAAATCAGCTGAAAGGAGGAAAAATCACATCACTGACACCATTTACAGAATTATTGATAAAACTTACTTAAAATAGAAAATCCTGATCAAAGCAAAACCGTAAAATGGCTATGAAAACTGCAATTCTTGATTCCTAAAATTACAATGATCACCTCAATTTCCAAACATTTTTAAGTTAAACCATCAACAGGAATTTTGATATTGGATATGGGAAAAAAGATATGTTTGGCCTTCAGTAATATGACCAAATAAAGGCTTTAAAATTAAACGATGCATAAACAATGTCCACGAGTTGACGATGTGAGCCTTTGCTCATCTAATCAGCGTTTAAATTAAAACGACCTCCTCACAATCACTTGTCTTACTTTTTTTAATGAATTACGCTTCATAACAGAAATATTTTTTGCTGTCAGTAGGTAAAAATACACTTAATCCTAAGTAAGTCTTGTACTCTAACACATAATACGTATATCTATATTCATGCATACAGGAAAACATACTTTAAGAAATAAACTTGTCCTTGCGGAGTTTTTGCCATCTCCCATCCTGGTGGGAGCGGCTGTTCTTCTAAAATAAGATCACATGAGCGCTGCCGTTGATGCTGCGGTGGTGGCAGGGTGCTAAACTGAGTCGCTTGAAGCATAGCTGGTGAGGACTGAGTCCGTCCATGAATCACAGTGGGGGGTGCACTTGTACGAACACTATTATGGTTGGAGTTCGAGTAACCAGTACTGTCTGAACTGCCCTCCCGGCTGTGAATTATCTGATTCTGCGGTATGGGAGGCTTAAAAAAACTTGCTGGCAGCATTCGCTCTTTTAATGGAATGCCTGCTGGTGGACTTATAGCTGCTTTAAATAATGCTTCAAGTTCGTGTTCACTGTTTTCGCGGACATGAACCACCTGGCTCCCCGTTCGTTCAGTTCTGTCCCCCATTTTGGGCACCTGACGACTATCAGAACCACTTTGCTCGAAAATACAACAAATCTCCTGAAATATTATACCACCTCTACTGCTGTTTCACGCGTGAAATCCCGAAAGAATCCTGAGTAACAAATTCATAATGTAGGACACCATTAAGTCTTGTACGAAAATTTGGCAATTAATTGGCCGTATTACCTTAGCAGGTGCTTTCAACATCCGCCATTATATAGTGCCAATTTAAATAATGATTATTCAGTGAAATAATGTGTGAATACTATTATCCTTTTTAAAAGTGTTTCTAAAAACAAATCGGTTTATGTTATATTTTTTAGTGTCGACATGAACATTCTGAATTTAAATATCTATTACGTATAAAATAGTTCATTCCGATAAATGCGCAATAACTATGTTGACGTCACACCAACCGAGATCGTCCGATTCATTATTTACCTTTATGAATAAAATGAAATTACGCTTTTGACTTTTGTATCAAACTTTTCTATGTAACGTCGACTTTCCGAGCTAAAATACTGATACTTATAACATTAGACCAATATAAAGTATGCGTCTGAGGGCTGTAAGTGAGACACTAATCGTGAAAACTGGGTCATTCAAAAATAGTTGTAAATATAGTCACGCCCATTTTGTCTGAGTTTCCTTTTATGGATGTTTGCGTGTAAGTTCCGGAATATACCGAATAATGTTGGGGTTATTGTCGAATAGGAACGGAACTGTCCCCTTTTTCATATACTTTCAACCTTACGATAGCTAAGTAATGCATGTATAAACATAAGATAACTTATCGATTTTCTTGCATTTTATTCCACAATATACATCTTTAGCAGAAAATGGTTTGATTCAAAATGTCTGTGTACATGTATGACCTAGCTCCATTGGGGATTATCATAGCTTTCGATGGATGATGAATATGATATGTGCTGGAAGATAAAATGTTCTCCCGTATATATGGAGATAAACCCCTTTTTCTTAAAGTAAACACATACGTGTACACGACTTTTTATTAACCGGGAACCTGAAGCGGTATTTGCTGATATGGCTTCTTCATCTTGAAGCTTGTTCTAATAAAGCGTAACTTAATTGTTGTTTTAAGGACAACGCTCCGTAATAGTATCATTTGACGAACAAAATGGCATATCATTAGCAGTGGCATTAAAATTACTTATTGATACCTAAAAACCATCCCAGATATTCTACAAACGTTGTTGATTGGTTACTGGAATCATTGAAAGTAACTTCGAGTTTTGTACATGATATACGTAAATTTATGTTTTGAAAAAAAAAATACTTACTCGAGTAAAGGGGTTATTTATGATTGATTTTTTTATAACTAGACCATTGTTGTATATATTCTTTAAGACATTTATGTAAAGTATACATGTATTGTCAAAACACTGATGCGACCATATAATTCGTAATATATTCGGTTAAAGTTTTCTTTACATTATATTATCCAAACACAGGTATACCAGAGCTATCAAGTTTTAGAAAAAGATTGTTATTGCTAGAGCGGAAATGCTGGTCACGTTTATGGAAAACAATAGCATGTTATGGTTGCATTTGAAACGTATATGCCAGACACATCTGTTGTCTGTCAAATTGTTATCGAACATTCGATGTCTTAATTGTCGTCCCTTCTAGGAATCGGATTAAAAGAACGTTGTCACCAAATCATAGGCTGCGGTCACTTGTTTCTTAATGTTTGCCAAGAATGTTTGTTTTTTTTAAATATAATATAGATGGCATCTATAAATAAAGATAAAACAGGCCTGTTGCAGTAACATTTATTTTCATATTCCTGTATTTTCTCATATTAAATGCTGAAAACAATCGTCTACAAATGAAATACTTAAAACTGTGAAATGAGTAGTACCGGTACATTTCTCGAATACAACGT
The DNA here is from genome assembly GCA_007657795.1 of Dreissena rostriformis. Classification (NCBI taxonomy): domain Eukaryota; kingdom Metazoa; phylum Mollusca; class Bivalvia; order Myida; family Dreissenidae; genus Dreissena; species Dreissena rostriformis. The sequence goes on from VMBQ01004848.1 coordinate 46,604, forward strand.
CAGTGCTGACATTTGCGAGCATACATGTCTCAAATTCATTTAAATAGAAAGATGAAAAAGAGACACAGAAACCCTAGCGAGGTATGTTTTAAAATTATGCTGGTCTATTATTAAAATCGCACAAGATAGGTTCGCGTTTTTGTGAAAGCAGATTAATCTCCTAAGTTATCCGTTGTTCGTGTTTGAGATCGCTATAATTATTTAAGAAATACGTATTCATATGTATTCAAATACCACCAACTTGACGGTTCCAGTCGTTGCATTCGTTGTAAATATCTGCACCATCCATCCGATTTTATTAGTATTACAAAAAGTTGTTTGTAGTACTCATATTTTTATTTTTGTTATAGTCGAGCAGCTGGATATTTAATCGTGGGTATGAATGACTATTTCATATAAATATCATTTTAATTTCGCTTTTCGTAAAGCTCGTAGAATATAGCATCACACCAAATCTCCCAGCAGAGTTGTCACTGCATGCTCTTACAAATATGAATTTAATAAAAACAGTCGTGCACGAGAAAGCATCTTACAATCAATTCTTCTACTTCTTCATATATTGTACAAAATCCCCTCTCTGGTGCATTGTCGTACAAGAAAAAAAGTACAAGAATCACGGTGTGGCGCAGTTAAAAGATTTTTTTAAATATTTACAGAGTAATTTAATTGTGGTATATTGTGGTATCATCCCTTCCTTGAGTGCTTCAAGGCTGGGAGCTGTCACAATGTGGTTTGGCAACTGATTCCAGTCTTGTACGATAAACTCGTGAGATACAACCCATAGGAACAAACAACCTTGTACTATTACTATGTTCAATATTTCACTATATGTCCTTGTCCACAATAAAAATGCACTACACCAATGCCCGGTCTGTTGAATACATCATAAACACAAATTGCGGAGATGTAGACAAAATAAATCTCTCTTAACCGACTAGATGGTAATTAATTCAAACTGCGAACAATGAAATGTGGTTGGACAGTTGGCGCAAGCCATTATAATTTAGTACTGGTATTAACGACCGGGAGGTAAAGGATTCTATGAAACTGTGAAAGCGTTCTTTAGATCTACCCAAATACACCAAGTTCTTGTTCTTCGCAGGAAACGGACTCGATGGCGTTTCAATAAGCCTTTGGCATTCGATGCTATCGAGGTAAAATGAATAAGTTAACATTAAACTAGAAATCAGTATTGGATACTTCATAACTGTAAAGTCTACTAGTCAGTAAATCCATAGCTGTAATAGCGCAACGCGGAGCAGTCAAACGTCATGTTATCGATGACACGTACAGTACATTGGATCGCCATCAAAGCCAAATACCATGCAGCTAATACAGATTAAAATCGTCAGTTTTTCTGTTGCCATAAGTGTTTACAATAAGGTGACTTTATTCAAATCCATGTTGCCTCAGCTAAATAAATATCCTTAAATAAGCATCTGTAGCGTCTTCTCTCATAAACAGTCTTTCTATGAAATGGTTTTTATGGGTGTCACACCTTATGTACCACTTTGAAACTTGACGTACCACCTATATATTATATAGAATTAGGTGTTATTGTCCATTCATTCATAGCAGTATTTTTTTTAGTAAACATGATTAAAGAAGGATTTATTTTTATTTTTTCACAGTTTGAAAATTAAGGTCACTCTCTAAACATGATTAAAGAAGGGAAAAATGATTTTGTTCACAGTTTGAAAATGAAGGTCATTCTCTCTTTTCTTCAAAGTATCACATTTCAATTATACAATAGAAAATACAAACATTTTAGACTTAATAATCCTTAGTCAGGATAAGATAGAGATAAATAGTTTTTTTTCCATTTACTTCAATTTCATTTAAGAATAATGAATTATTTATTACTACTGGGCCTAATAAATTACACTGAGACACTCACTGACACTGAGACAATCTGGCAAAAAATATAATCTATGGCAATATGTAAGTCTAAATTCATAAATAATATCACACAAAATACATTTCATTAATAACACACATTCATATTGAACCATATATTCTTTATCTCTATATTATATATATATATATATATGGTACATAAAGTGTCAGATAGTGGTACATAAAGTGCCGGTACATAAACGGACTGGTACATAAGGTGTGTCATTCGGTTTTTATGATTTTATTCTTTGGTGACCGATTAAGCCTTAGGCCGCTTTGACTCTTTGCAATTACCACGAAGCTATATATTTTTGGATCAGGGGAGACAAGCGTGTTACCAAATTATTTTGAAACTGAATTTGGAAAACAAACGTAAAAATGAGTTCGGCCAGCAAGGTATCTAAGTTTACAATTGCTTGAGTAAAACTCGCACAATATTCCATCCTATTGGTTGTTTATGTGCATTCGCTGTGCTTGGATGTTATGCAAGTTTCGTTAAACCAGTCCAGTGCTTTCCACAGAAATTTTGTCAGGCGCCCCGGCGCACAGGGAGAGGTTGCGCAAAAAACAATAAAAAAAATATATATAAAAAATATAGACAAGGGACTCAACTAGCTGACCGATTTGTCGACCCGATCAACTACAACGCCACGTAGCTCTATCAATAATACACCGAAAAGCACCAACTCGGTCTCATTCATTCGATGCCGGGGACGCTACAAAATCAAACTACTATATGAATCATTAAAGTTAACAAAAGTCAAAACTAAACAATAACCGGCGAACAATTTGTGCATTACACTAAACAAACGATAGGAAATCGCAAAGTTTGTCGAGGACTCTGACGAAGTGATCAACAGCCGACCATTTTCATTTTCTCTTTCATTCATCAAAGACTTGACGTCGAGAGAGAGGTGAATACTATCGATTTTCCCATTGGTCAGTAAAAATGTAAGTGTTATTTTAACCAATCAGTGATGGAATTCCCCTTCACCCCGGACAGAGAAAATGAAAATCGTAGCGAATGCTGACATTTGTTCTTTACAGAGGAGCAATTTCACAGTTTGGTTCGGTATCAACCTGTGTCCTAGAAAGGTATTTGTGGCAATTCGACGTTCGCATTTTCATTTTGTGGGGCTCAATTGTGATACAACGTTTATGGTCGATTAAAGAAATGTCCTCGGCATCGAATGAGTTCAAGTTGGTGCTTTTCGGTGTATTATTGACAGATTTACGGGGCGTTGTAGTTGACCGGGTCAAAAAATCGGTCAGCTAGTTGAGTCCCTTCTCTATATATATTATTTTTTTTGCGCAACTTTCCCCTGTGCCCCGAGGCTGAAAGGGGTGGTTCGGGAGGGGTGCCTCGCGACGTTATTTAAAAAAAAAATTGAACGTGTCAATTGACGTTCTGTGATGCGTTATAACTCAAAGAAAAACAGCATCAAAAGATGTCATTTGGTGCGCTTCGACTCTTCAATAAAATCCCCCAGTCATTTAAAAAGATATATTTTTTAATTGTTTTAAAACTTTCCCGCATAGATCGTAGAATCTGGACTCGAACGATTCCCCAATACATCCTTTTCAACCCAACTCCATTACTGCATACTTGCTACTTTTCAAGTTTCTATTTATTACCCGATAATCCCGTTTATTCCATTTTTTTTAAAGCACTTTCTGGTAAATATGTACGATAAAAGCTCTAAATAATTTCTTTAACACAATTAATCCATTAAATTAGCCAATAGCCACTCTTTAAATCTAAAGATGTGAAGAATTTAGACGATTTTTTGAGCAGTATTAAAAGACCATATCCTGTACTGTATAGAATACATTCACGGAACATACCTGAATCGGCGCGTAACGGGAACAGGACTAATTTTAGCACAGTGTGCAATAATCAACATCCAGTTAATTTTTAATCGCCGATTAATATTGTTTTGTTTGGTAAAGATGTGTTAAAACTTGTAATTTTAATCTTTTCGGCCAGAAATGCCACTCGCCCCTGCAGGACAAGCGCTGCCGGAATATTCACTTGTCCGGAGCCGATTTCTACTCGTAATTACGAGCGGGCGAGTGGATTTGTCAAGCCCTGTCATCATTTACACCTTAAATTATAAACAAAAGAATTTTTCAACAAACAGACCGCCAATCTGGACCCGCTTTAATAAATTACATTTTAAAGAAAAGGTGTTTTTAAAAATAGGGCCAAATAAGCCTGGTCAATTTGGGGCCGAATAAGCTTGGGACTGAATAAGCTTGGGGCCGAAAAGACCTGGATTTATGTGGACTAGGACAAAAAGACCTGAATTTTCGGACTAGGACGAAAAGACCTGAATTTTCGGACTGGGCTGAAAAAGCTTGGGGCCGAACCAGCCTGCTTCCAAATTGATTATTTTCCCTATAAATAGTATTTCAACACAATTTCCTTTCTGTCTATTAAAAAATTATTAACATTAAAATGACACCATATTGGAATCTTATGAATAATAACTAATAAGAAACATTTGTGAAAAATAACCTCGCAGTATTTGACTAATTTATTAATAAATGCAGAATATAAGCTTAATGGATGCAGGCCTTTTTCTGCCTATCTCACGGGTCCGATAGTCGGACCCATTCCCCATGCCAAATATTAATATTTTTTTCCCATTTTTCCAAAAAAAAACCNCCAAATCTCCCAGCAGAGTTGTCACTTCATGCTCTCACAAATATGAATTTAATAAAAACATTTGTGCACGAGAAAGCATCTTACAATCAATTCTACTACTTCTTCATATATTGTACAAAATCCCCTCTCTGGTGCATTGTCGTACAAGAAAAAAAAAGTACAAGAATCACGGTGTGGCGCAGTTAAAAGATTTTTTTAATATTTATGGAGTAATTTGTGGTATATTTTGGTATCATCCCTTCCTTGAGTGCTTCAAGGCTGGGAGCTGTCACAATGTGGTTTGGCAACTGATTCCAGTCTTGTACGATAAACTCGTGAGATACAACCCATAGGAACAAACAACCTTGTACTATAACTATGTTCAATATTTCACTATATGTCGGTGTCCACAATAAAAATGCACTACACCAATGCCCGGTCTGTTGAATACATCATAAGCACAAATTGCGGAGATGTAGACAAAATAAATCTCTCTTAACCGACTAGATGGTAATTAATTCATACTGCGAACAATGAAATGTGGTTGGACAGTTGGCGCAAGCCTTTATAATTTAGTACTGGTATTAACGACCGGGAGGTAAAGGATTTTATACTACTGTGAAACAGTTCTTTAGATCTACCCAAATACACCAAGTTCTTGTTCTTCGCAGGAAACGGACTCGATTGCGTTTCAATAAGCCTTTGGCATTCGATGCTATCGAGGTAAAATAAATAAGTTAACATTAAACTAGAAATCAGTATTGGATACTTCATAACTGTAAAGTCTACAAGTCAGTAAATCCATAGCTGTAATACCGCAACGCGGAGCAGTCAAACGTCATGTTTTCGATGACACGTACAGTAAATTGGATCGCCCTCAAAGCCAAATACCATGCAGCTAATACAGATTAAAATCGTCAGTTTTGCTATATGTGTTTACAAACAGGTGACTTTATTCAAATCCATGTTGCTTCAGCTAAATAATTATCCTTGATTATCATTAAGCATCTGTAGCGTCTTCTCTCATAAACAGTCTTTCTACGAATTGGTTTTTATATGATTGTACTCTTTGGTGACCGATTAAGCCTAGGCCGCTTTGACTCTTTGCAATTACCACGAAGCTATATATTTTTGGAACAGGGGAGACAAGCGTGTTACCAAATTATTTTGAAACTGAATTTGGAAAACAAACGTTAAAATGAGTTCGGCCAGCAAGGTATCTAAGTTTACAATTGCTTGAGTAAAACTCGCACAATATTCCATCCTATCGGTTGTTTATGTGCATTCGCTGTGCTTGGATGTAATGCAAGTTTCGTTAAACCAGTCCAGTGCTTTCCACAGAAATTGTGTCAGGCGCCCCGGGGCCAGGCTTCGCAAAATTGGAAAAAATCCGCCGGTCATCCGGACAGGCATTTCAGAAAATGTGCCGGTCCGGAGAATGTTTAGCCGGACCGAAAAAAACAACAACACAACTATTTACATTAACATAAACCCTTTATTTAAGCTCAACAAGCCACTGCCAGTGTTTATCCTATAAGATAACAGTTATTAACAGTTAATATAAGTTCCTAACGAATAATTATGTCCAATGTTTAAACAAAATTAAGACTGAATTACCGTTGACATGAGACATTAAAATCCAACGTAATCCACGCATGCATTCTCCGTCTGTTGCTCAATCAAGAGAAATCCGGTTTTGACACAAAATGATTTACATTATTATACAGTGTACTTAACTGACATGTGACATTTCCTGTAAAACGCGAATGCAATAAAGCTTATCGAATGCGTTGACTCGTTTAGGTAGAATAGTAATGATTATTACCAATTGTGTATTGTGTTTTCAGGGGTGTGAAGGTGAAGCCAACACGCGACAGATCAAAGACAATAAACGAAATTGAAGAAGTAAATGTGTATTGATGAATGTATACATACCGCTTTTATATAAAATGTGCATATATTCCGATAATCCAATATTATTACATCAATAAAAAAAAAATCTGTCCATTTATGGACGAGTGAATTAAAATTTAGATTGAATGCAATATGATACAAAGCGTTTGATTGCGTCATACGCAGTCATGAAAAAAACATGCTTTCCGGGGACTTTCTCAAAAGAAAATGGAAGTCAATTTCTGAAAACACAAATACACTGTGTTTGCATGTAATTAAATCGTCTGGATAACTTATTTAATTTATCTTTGACTGTCACTTTTTCAATTGCATTTTAGCAGAACGCAGTTGCCGATTTTGCGACTGAGTTTGAATTAGGTGTTGTGTAACCAGTTGGATTTGCTAATTGTACGTAATAAACTTCTTGCAAACAGCAAAACAATAAGTGATTTCATTTTCATGATGTTGTAAGGGGTTTGCTCTTCGAAATTTCAACTTTGAAAAAAATATGATTTGTTTGCATTCATTTCACGTTTGCCGGTCACCAGGACCGACATTCTTGTTAAACCTGACGGACCAAATGGAAATCTGCCGGTCAGGACCGGCGGACTGGCTTTTCGCGAAGCCTGCGGGACACAGGGGGAAGTTGCGCAAAAAAAATTAAAATATATAGACAAGGGACTCAACTAGCTGACCGATTTTTCGACCTGATCAACTACAGCGCCCCGTAGCTCTGTCAATAATACACCAAATATTGGCAATATTGATTTTCTAATACAACAACGCTTCGCCTTTAGGCGGGCTTTAGTTGGGTAAAGCGACAAAGGATCGTTAATCCGCTTTCATAATTTTCGGCGAAGTCGATATCGCTTTGATCTTAAGCTGCAGTAACTGTCAGAATACACTGATCCGAAAATTTCAGGCGCCCCGCGGACTCTGATTTCGAAATTCAATCGCCCCAATGAGGGACCGTTAAAATGCCTGTGGAAAGCACTGCAGTCACAGAAAAACGCCAAGTTAACACCCTCCTGACTTCGTACCAAAGACCTCCAAAGTCTGTTTAAATTGGTTGTCGGCTCTTTTGGCCCCAAGCTTTTTCCTTCCCCTGCAGGGCGAGTAGCTAAGAATTTTCACCTGCCCTGCTGAAAAATGTACTTGCCCTGCAATTTATTGACAAATGCAATAAATCAGTAACTAATATGTTTTATTGTGATTTTCTATTGGTTATCATATAGAACTGTTAACTTGTTAACTGCGATACAGTTAATAAACTGTTTTAACACTCCTTTAACTTGTTTGTTTTTATGCCCCGAAGGTGGGCATATAGTGATCGCACTGTCCGTCTTTCTGTCACACTTTGCGTTTAGGTTTTGCGTTTAAGTTTCGAAAAATGTGGAAAAAGGGGGCATTTATCATCCCATGGTGACAAGCCTTGTTCATTTTGTCCTCATGGTCACAATCATAATGATTACACTTTAGGAGCATTGGAGAGTCCGAGAGGCATTTTGTTAAACTCAAACAAGCCTCTGTGTGTACAAAAGGCAGTTTTCTCTTTGTCATTTTCGTCCATTAAATAAGCCAATAGCCACTCTTTAAATCTAAAGATGTGAAGAATTTAGACGATTTTTTTAGCAGTATTAAAAGACCGTATCCCATACTGTATAGGAGACTTTCACGGAACATACCTGAATCGGCGCGTAACTGGAACAGGACTAATTTTAGCACAGTGTGCAATAATCAACATCCGGTTAATTTTTAATCGCTGATTAAACGTTGTTTTGTTTGGTAAAGATTTTTTAAAACTTGAAATTTTAATCTTTTCGGCCAGAAATGCCACTCGCCCCTGCAGGACAAGCGCTGCCGAAATATTCACTCGTCCGGAGCCGATTTTACTCGTAATTACGAGCGGGGGAGTGGATTTGTCGAGCCCTGTCATCATTTACACCTTGAATCAATTATAAACAAAAGAATTTTTCAACAAACAGACCGCCAATCTGGACCCTCTTTAATAAATTACATTTTAAAGAAAAGGTGTTTTTAAAAATAGGGCCAAATAAGCCTGGTCAATTTGGGGCCAAATAAGCTTGGGACCGAATAAGCTTGAGGCCGAAAAGACCTGGATTTATGTGAACTAGGACAAAAAGACCTGGCCCCGTGTTCACAAAACATTTTTTGCAATCGAAAATCGATTTTGCTTGTCATTGAAAATGGATTTCCATTGAAGTTAGGCAAAAATGAAAATCGATGTCAGTTAAAATTGATTTTCGATTGCAAAATCGTTTTGTGAACACAGGGCCAGAATTTTCGGACTAGGACGAAAAGACCTGAATTTTCGGACTGGGCTGAAAAAGCTTGGGGCCGAACGAGCCTGCTTCCTTTAAATTGATTATTTTCCCTATAAATAGTATTTCAACACAATTTCCTTTCCGTCTGTTAAAAATTATTAACATTAAAATTACACCATATTGGAATCTTATGAATAATAACTCAAGAAACATTTGTGAAAAATAACCTCGCAATATTTTACTTATTTATTAATAAATGCGGAATATAAGCTTAATGGACGTTAGTTAAGTTTAAACCTATTTATTTTAGCTTGATTGCATTTAAAGTACTAACTTCTTATTTAAACGCTCTGGAGTCTGTTTCCTGGGACTAGAACCAGTACTTTGTGTCTATGGGGGAGATCTAAAGAACGCTCCCACAGTAGGGATTGAACCCTTGACCTCTTGGTTGCTAGGCGGACACCATATCCACTACGCCACGGTGACCTGTGAAGGCTAAAGAGTTATCAATGGACACACCAGTTGTAGCCAAACAATTCACAAGTGTTTCATAACAAAGAAGCACAATGTGATTAATGTACTTATGAAGTTATGTTCTAAATAACCCTTTAGCCTTAACAGGTAAAGTCCTCAAAAATGCCCTGCTACCTTTCCCCCAAACTTCAGAAAACAAACACTTGTAGTTTACTGTATAAGACAAACAACAAATGCAATTTTACTTGTTTTAGACATATACAACTTATTGAGCACTGCACTGAGAGAGACAATTGATTAATTAAAACTCCCAGTTGTTTTCATAATATTCACACTGTCCTGTTTTTTCCAGGTTGGTGAAATATTCACTGCTGCTGGAGCCGCCTTTGGAAAGCTTGGGGAGTTGACGATGCAGCTTCATCCATCGGCAGAACAAAGTCCTGCTAGGTTCATACATTTATAACTCCTGTGGCTTACTCAGCGAGGGTGTGATTTTTCCTTGTCAGATGATTTCCTACCTTTCAACACCAAGAGAACAAATAGTTTGTAGTCAGGTTTTTTTGGTTCATTTAAAAAGTTCATATTCTCATTCAATGGCAAAAAAGATATTTTTTCCGAAATCGAGTCCCAAAATTCCCAATTGATGGTTTGACTTTTAGATGTTCAGAAATAGAGCTGTTAAGAATAGAAACAAAGAGTGCAAAGTTGAAATATTCATTTAATTGATATATCTATATTTAGTTTTTTCTGTTTTATGGATGTTTTATCATTGTAATTATTTCAAAGTTTTAAATCAAGCAATTCTCCTTTTTCACAATTTAATTTACATAAATTGACGCTTAAATTCCTAACTGCATAGATATCACTCAGTCGTTTTCCAAAAATGGTGAGAAAAAGCCCAGGTACTATAACTTGATCTATTTTAAAGATACTTTTTTTAAACCCACTTAAATCTTTCCAAAATCACACCCTACCTGTCACCATTTAAAACAAAAACATTTAAGAAAAAAAAAGAAGTCTTTAAATTCAAATAAATAAAGATGTGTACATTTACAATTCATCTTGATAAATGTTTCATGAAAAAGAATTGCTTATTTTTGGATAGATATTTTGTTCTGTTCACTTTCCACTTTATTTCTCATCTGTAAATGTTAAAACTATCATAAAGTATGAGGTGTTTGTACTTTTCCTTTTCCGCACTTACAGTGTATTCCTCTTGTATTTTTAGTGGGAAGTGGACAGAACAAGAAATTGAAGCCTTAAGACAGTCTGTAAAAAGATTTGGTGAAGATCTTAATAAAATTAGTGAAATTATAAGAAACAGAGCCACGTAAGTAATGTTTTCATGCAGTGTTGATAAATGCAGATAAATGCGTATATTGTTAATTATGTTAAGTGTATGACATGTGTTATAAGATATTCAGAAAATTAGTTTGCATTATTTGATTTGGTTTTTAGTCTTGGTTTAACAGGCCTTTTTCTGCCTATCTCACGGGTCCGATAGTCGGACCCATTCCCCATGCCAAAATTGCATATTTTTTCCCAAATTCTAAAAAAAAATCCCCCCCCCCCCTCACAGAAAAAAAACTACTTTTTTTTAGAAAGAAGTGTCTTATGACTTATGATTATAAGACTATATCTCAATTTTTTTTTTAAACAACATAGCGACTTAAAAATCCCCATTTTGCTAGATACTTTTTCCCCAAATAGACAGAAAAAGGCCTATTAAATATGTCATGTTTTGACAACCGACCAAATGTCTTACAAGATTCCGATGTAATCATTGTCAATGCGTCTGAAAGTACTTTTGAGATTTCACTGTGGTACCCATAATCAGAACACTGAAAAGGGGGAAAAAATCACTTGTTAAAGCCTATTAATTTGAGCTTGATTGCATCAAACGAAAGAGGCTTATTAAAACACTCTTGAGTCCGTTTTCTGGGTAGAACCAGTACTTGGTGTCTTTTGGGGAGATCTAAAGAACGCTCTGTCTCACACAGTGGGGATCGAACCCATGACCTCCTGGTTATTAGGCGGACACCTTATCCACTACGCCATGGCGACCATATATGTGCAGGGGTGTGATTTTTCCTCCTTTTAGCTGATTTCCTCCCTTTCAATGTCAAACTAATTTTAAAAATAGATATTAAATTTGCTGGATCTATATACAAATGAAGAGTTTAGTTGAACCCTGTAAGGGGGTATGGCATTTTCTTCCTCCCCAGAGGCGGTTCTTAAATCACAGTTTCACACCCCTGTATTGTGCCTTGTTTGTAGTTCCCAGATACGTAGCCAGCTGAAGCGGAAGGCCTACGAGGATGCAGGGCTGCCCCCTCCCGCGGAGCAGAGCCCCAAAAAGGCGGTCACCGTTCAGAAGCAGCAGCCACAGCAGGTGGTCGTCGTGGAGACGCAGCAGTCCTCAAAGAAGCAGGAACGTAGAGGTGGGCTGGTCTGTTGATTTATGTAGAGCCATTCCCAAAATGGTGAAAAACACTGAAATACCTGATGGGGAATAAGCATGTGAAGCACACAACGCACTCCTATTAAACAACTGAAGTAATAAGTCTCAGCCAAATTGCTTATAATGCCTTAAATAATAGCGATTTAGCTGCCAGAAAAAAAATGTGATAAAGTTTCTTAAAGCTTTTGTTGCCACATTTTAATACATCTTTCACAGATTGATGAAACTCAAATCTTTAAACAGTCACATTTAGTGATAGTCACATTTAGTGATAGTCACATTTAGTGATAGTCACATTTAGTGATAGTCACATTTAGTGATAGGTTGGCACTCTTATTTATAGAATATTTAACATAAAGTCATATCCACAACGGCTGATTGGCTAATAATTTAAGTTCTTTTAAATATGATTGACTGATATGGAAACGTCAAAAGATTTCAAACTGATACAACATCAAAATTGATATTAATTGTCCAAGTATGAACTCATAATAATTAACTTCATAGTCAAGGAATTGACCATAATACTAACAAACCTGATGTGCCAACAATAAATTAAATTTTAGTGGAGAATTTCCGGTCAATATTCAGGTCTGTCAAGTTTCTATATGTTCATTTTCAGAGGTGACACTGAGTGCCCTAAATGCTCCCGAGAGTGATGTGGACATTGAGGGTCTGGGAGACACCGGCACGTCCAAAAAACTTGATTTCGACTCCGGTATGGGTAGGCACAACTTCACTGCTTTCTTTGACTGACACCTTTGTGTGGTATTGGTATACAGCAGTATAGTAGGTCAGGACCCTCACCATTTATTGTCTGTTGTGTGTTGCCTGTAAACGGATTGTTCCAATGGAATCAACTCCTAAACCGCTGGGCAGATTTTTACAAAACTACTCTTAAGCCGTAAGGCCCAGAGATTTGGTAGTTATCCCCCGCCAAAAGGCGGAGGGATATTGTTTTGTTGCCTGTCCGTCCGTCCGTCCAGCACTTTTGTGTCCGGAGCCATATCTTAGAAGTGCTTTGACGGATTTCATTGAAACTTGGTATGAGTATATATATGGATAAGAGGATGATGCACGCCAAATGGCATTGTACTCCATCTGTTAATAACGGAGTTATGGCCCTCTTTATCTTCAAAAAATGCTGACGTCTGTGACAAAGCTTTAGTTTGGCGGGGGATATCAATTCAACCAATTTGCTTGTTTGTATTTGATATCGTATGGTGGTCCCATACCAAGTTTTGCTCAAATCATGGGGTCAAAATTGGCTATGTAGGGAGGTCACATGATTTATTCAGTTATAATATAGCAAAATATCTGTTAAAGTCTTTGTCTCTGAAACCACAAGGCCCATAGCTTCCTTATTTGGTATGTGACATCAGATAGTGGTGTTCTGCAAATATTACCCAACTCGTGCCTCTGAGTTCAAAACTGGCTACGCCCCAGTGGTCATTTACTTTTATACTAAAGTAAATAAGTTTGAAATCTTCTTTGGAATTGCAATTGTTAATATACTACAGGGGTTAAAATTGGCCCTGCCTGGGAGTGTTGGGGGAAATGCTTTGAATTGAATAATGTGCCATAAAACCATAATTTAAATTTTACAAAGCACACAGCTTTGATATTTATTTGTGACATTAGATTGTTGCCCTTTACATTGATTGTACTTATGTTTTGTGGCGTGTGACCCTCAGCCTTGTGATGGGGAGAATTTTTGTGTAATTGTCTCTTTTAAAGATGCTGAACCTGTTAAGTAATAGTATGGTTTTGCAAATAAATGCATATTAAAAGATAAACATTAAAATGACTATTGGTTCTAGTCATCTTAACCCATTTATGCCTAGCGTCCAGAAAAAAGGCCTTGGCAAACAGCGTAGACCCAGATGAGACATCATCAGGGTCTGCACTGTTTGCTTAAAGGAATTTCCGTGAGAAATATTCTAAATATAGAAATAAATATACTAGACATCCCTAATTTTGGAAATAAATTGATCCAATTTAGAAGGATGGGATAGTTCACTAGGCATAAATGGGTTAAAAGAGTGTTCTATTGCCTATTATACCCCTGTCACACCGCACTGGCGTCCTTACGGCGACCCAGGTCGCAGTGAGGACGCCATAGACGCTGGAGAGATGCAGTAAGGACGCACGAGGTCGCAGTGAGGATGCCGAAAATTGTTGGAAAAGAAAAGAGTATGTTTCCCATATGTAAATTCTTACAATTTTCATGATACAGTGTAAGACTAAGTAATTTGTTATCATACCTTTCTAACAAACTGTGACCCACTGTGTACTGCAACCAAATCTTTTATAATAACTTAAACAACTAAATCCTTGCCGTCTAAAATAAACACAATTTCAATGCTCTAAGGTAATTTGCTTCAATTTGGATGTATCATGAATTGCTCAGGACGTGAGCCCACGGTGACCACTTTGAACATTTTTAAAGTGGTCGCCGAAGTCAGGCGTTCTTACGGCCTTCTGTTAAGGACGTCGTAGGGATGCCATAGAGACGCAATAGTCGTAGTAGGGACGTGGTAGAGTCGCTGTAAGATCGCAATGGACGTTGTGTGGTCGCCGCTCAAACCCTCAGAAAATGATCATTGACTGCAAGGTATGTCGCCATGTGGTCGCCGCTGCGGGGACGCCATAGTCGCAATAAGAACGCAGTAAGAACGCCAAGGACACGGTATGGTCGGCTTTGGTCGCCATGAGAACGTGGTAAGGTCGCGAGGGACGTACTAAGTGAGGACGAGCAGAACGCCATAAACCAGGACGCTAGTGTGACGGTAAGACGAAAAACAGCATTTTTACAGAAAAAGTCATTGGCCTCCTTACTACGACAATCACAAATTTCCAGAAACACAGTCTTAGGTCGCCGCAGGGGCGACAGTCCGGTGTGACAGGGCTATTAATCTTGCCCATCAAAACTCCTGTTTGTTTACATTTTGCTGGCACTTTATTTATCAATATTATATAAACATGTTCCACCTCTACCTTTGTAGCGTACATGCTGTAACGTTTTCATTGAAGATCTGGACTCCAGTCTGCTGTGAAAGACAGGACAACGACAGTGCGGGAATAGTAGCCTGGTAGTGCTGGGACTACATAGACACATTGGTGTGTGCAATATGACACAGATATTGCAGATATCTAGGCAGCTAACTAAGGGTCATGATTGGATGTTTCTTGAAGTGTGTGTTTACCCTTTGAGCNCGCATTGACTCCTTTGTTGACCCATAGACCCATAGAGAATAAATTTAATTTTAGACCATTCTTAATAGATTCAAGTTTAACCATTTTGTAAGTCAAATAATTATTCTTATTTGCATGTGAATTGATGTTAAAATTTCATAAATACAGATCATATTCCAAAAGGGTGAAAACGGACAGATTTTTAACATTATCATGTTAACATTACTAACAGTTAGTACATTTTTACTGCATGCTTCATTTGTAAAAAAACATGACTCTCCCATACAAAAATCATTAACTCTTCCTAGTGATATTTGTTCTAAGCGCATGCAACATTTGTTTTTTGTAAGCTTTGATTGATTTCATGGAATCAGTTGTCAATTCATTTGTGATCTTTTTGTTAATTTCTACCATGTCAATGTTGGAAAAGAAAAAAGTATGTTTCCCATATGAAAATTCTTACAATTTTGATGATACAGTGTAAGACTAAGTAATTTGTTATCATACCTTTCTAACAAACTGTGACCCACTGTGTACCGCAACCAAATCTTTTATAATAACTTAAACAATTAAATCCTTGCCGTCTAAAATAAACGCACTTTCAATGCTCTAAGGTAATTTGCTTCAATTTGGATGTATCATGAATTGTCTCTATATAATAGCCTTTGATATTCTGTGTTACAGAGTATCTGCATTTTAATGTCAAACATCATTTGCTCATCACAATTAATTTACTTTCCAAAAGCAAGCAATTAAGTTCTAAAACAGGTTACTGTTTGTACAAAAGATTTTTTTTTAATTTCAAGTGTTTTGCTGTTACATATTTGATAGTAAATATCCTGATTGTTTTGTTTTTTTGATGGTATTATAAATTAAATTTAGGTATAAATGAATATTTTTTGTCAATAAAATATACCTTAGGTCTAATGAAAATGAAATTTTGTCAACCTTGTTTTTTGTGTGTAGAATATCTGTTTACTACACTTACCATATTTACCTTAAAGAAGTCAACAACTATTTTATGTCTTACTTTTTATCTTCAGTACTGTTTTTGTATTTTCTAATTCCTAAATTATTGTTGACTTCAAAAGTGCACAGATTGCATGTCTTTGAATAAATTTGGAATTTTTTATTGTTGTGCATTTATCATGTCAATGATCAACTATGTAAAATAATGTAAACTAATTTTGTTGGCCTTAATATGCATGAAATATTGAAGTTTTTGTTAAGATTTTGTTTCTTGTGCGGTCACATTGATTAAGGATATGTTTGTGTATATAATGATGTACAGTTCTTTTATCTGTGAACTGTCTAATGTTTGTGTATATTTTTTTAGGAAAAATGGAAATAAAAAAACTATTTGTTCTTGATAGTTTATTATCATGTCGGTTAAAGACGACTGTTTCGGTTTATTTAAAAGGTCAAACTTAATCGGAGAATAACTGAACGTTTGAAATCCAAATCATGTGATATGTTAATTTAACTTCTGCTGACACGTCTGGATGGATTGTGGCATGGCCATTCATGTTATTATTTAGACATGACATACACGGCCCTCGATCTGCATTTTTTAGGGCCGAATATTGGACCCTTTCCCCAACAAAAAAAGTATAATTTTATATAGAAAGAATTGCTATATAGTCATCATTACAATATAGTCCAATTTGAGTATCAAATATACTAAATTATAAAAAAAAGCAATTAATATAGTGCAAACGTGTAAAAATGTAGTNGGAAAAAAAATCAGCAAAACTGCAGCAACACCCCTTAAGTCTACATTTAGAAAATTTCAATATACGGCGTTCCGTGTGGGTCTGAGTTTTGATTTCGGTTTATACGGAATTAAAAACGTGTTTTCTTGTGATTTCCTTTTAAAATTAATGTATTCACCTATTTTAAATGCATTTAATAAATATCGATAGTTGCATTAAATAATTATTCAATGAATTTTGATTAGAAAACATCTTTGTATAATGTAAACCCCATTCGGAAGCCACTCTGTTCCAAGTATATGGCTTACAAAAAATAGAAGAATACTTCAAGGCAATATCTCTGACATTCTCAGTTACTAATGATACAAATTAATTATCATAAATCAAATAAGTTTTGTGTATTATCATTTTAAGTTCATGTGCTAATTTGCGATTAAGTTTGTTTTGTTCATTCACAGTTCAAATTCATGTGATAATTTGCAATGATGATGTAATAATTACTAATCGCATTTTGATTTTAACCGCTTTTTAGTACAGGTCTGAGACCTTAAAATGCAAAACTGTCGAAGATGTAATGAGGAAGAGTGTTCTGAAAGGAATAACAGTTGAACTTGCTACACGTTATACCGGCCACAAAAAAGTTAAGCCAGCCACAAGATGGAAAAATTGATAAACAAAAAGTCGAAACGGCAACAATTTTCATTTATCTAAAAGAGTGTATGAAGGTGCAATTTATATAAACGTGCTTTTAATTACTAATAAATCAGAGACCTTACGGACCATGGATCTTACTGACCGGACGATACGAAGCATATGTTCGGACCATACTTAACATTTTGTCAGAACATACGGACCGCATGCAAAATGACTTTTTATTTGAATGTCATTTATAAGAACAAACACGTATGTAAAAATCGTGTTATGGATGAAAACACTTGGAGTAGATTTTTCGTGAAAGGGAACGAATAGAATATAATTATTAATTGCAGCCATAATTTATTATTTTTATTATTATTAAAAAAATAATGCCGGTAGCCATATTAATAATTCAATCCATAATAATAAAAGGATTTTTTATGAACAATTGAAATCANATCCCTAATTTTGGAAATACATTGATCCAATTTAGAAGGATGGGGGAGTCCACTAGGCATAAATGGGTTAAATTTGCTGGTTGATAAAATTCCTGTCAGTACAAGCTGAATCATGCCCATATTGTGAGCATTGACCTTAAGGTATGACCTTGACCTTTGCACTCTACAGGCTGTCTCTACACGGTGGCTATTTATGAAAATTATTGTAGTATCGTTTTATTTTAATATTATTTTTTAATACTATTACAATAATTATATATGGTAGCCATAATGATAATTATAATAATAAAATCCATTATAATAAAAATACTATCAAGAAGAAAAATGGAAATAGTATTGAGTCATAATAAAATTTCTACTTCTAATAATATATGCACATTCAATTATAAACATTATACACTCGCTTAAGCAAATATACACATGTACATTTTTTGTACCGTTTTTAAACACGTAAATTGATTTCAATACATTCGCTATAACTCATCGTTTAGCACTCAAGTGTCTTTAATAAGAGTGGTCAATACTAAATTATTATCCCCGGCCAGAGGCGGAGGGATATTGTTTTGGCGTTGTCCGTCCATTCGTCCGTCCGGCTGTCCGTCTGGCACTTTTGTGTCCGGAGCCATATCTTGAAAGTGCTTTGGCGGATTTCATTGAAACTTGGTATGAGTATATATATGGATTAGAGGATGATGCACGCCAAATGGCATTGTACACCATCTGTTAATAACGGAGTAATGGACCTTTGTATCGTGAAAAAATGCTTTTTACTATAGGCACTTTTGTGTCCAGAGCCATATCTTGGAAGTGCTTTGGCGGATTTCATTGAAACTTGGTATGAGTATATATATGGATAAAAGGAAGATGCATGCCAAATGTCATGGTACACCATCTGTTAATAACGGAGTTATGGCCCTTGGTATCTTGAAATAATGTTTTTACTATAAGCTTAGAGCTTTATCTCCATTAACACATGAGCCAGAGCCATGAAACTTGCCATAGTTGTTCTCAAACATCTGGCGGTGCTTCACATTCAACACCCATAATCCTAATGGATAAGGTCAAGGTCACACATTGAGGTTAAAGGTCACAAATTTGACGAATTATTAATTATGGAAATGGATATATCCGGCACTTTTGTGTCCAGAGCCATATCTTGGAAGTGCTTTGGCAGATTTCATTGAAACTTGGTTGTTGTTGTCCGTCAGTCCATCTGTCAGTATGTTCATCCGTCCGATTTGCACCCATGCTTAAAGAAAATATATGTTGCGGGGGATAACAATTCTACGAATTTGCTTGTTCATATAGTAATGATAGTTTCAACTTAACACGTATCTCACATTATCAAAGTCTTAATTTCAGGAAAATCCCCTTTCTTCCTTAAGCATGAATACAATTATTCAATGATTACCAAGAAATTAATGTATCATATTAATTTGCTTCATCAGCAATACATGTAATCTCTCATGCGTAAATTCGTGACACAGAACGCACATGAGTATACGTTTTAAAGCATGTATAAGTTATGAAAATAAGTTAAACGTTTTAAATAATTGTTCACAGATTTTCGTATTTTTGAAAAATGTCATTAAATAAATGTACAAACAAAACGATATTTGGAATAGGTTTAAATAATTAGAGAAAGAAGGTAGACCTTCCCTTGGGCACGAACCGCGGACCTCTTGAAGCAAATGTTAACTCGATACCACTTCACCACCCAGGTTTTTTCTTTTATTTGATAGCTTCATAATGTTAAAAAAGATTGATTATTATCCATAAACAAACCAATATTTAAACTGGTTCTCATTCCCCCCCCCCCATGAAAATTGTTTTTTTGCTAAATTGTGAACTGTACATATATGTGACATCGTTACAAAATATGTTGCTTTCATAATAATGACAAATTCCTTCATATACATTTGAGTTCCATTCCACGGAGCGGTCAGACTGACGCCCAGGTCTTAGTCACTTTCCTACACCTCAGACTTGACGAGACCAAACCCTGACAACGGTGTCGCATTTGATTGACCAAACCCAGAAAACGTTGGCGCAGTTGGCTGACCAAACCCTGACAACGGTGTCGCACTTTGCTGATCAAACCCTGACAACGGTGTCGCACTTGGCTGACCAAACCCAGAAAACGTTGTCGCGTTTGACTGACCAAACCCTGACAACGGTGTCGCACTTGGCTGAGCCTGTTGAGGGTTGTTTAATACAGCCTTACCACCAAACACATTAGATGATGCTGGGCTTTTCCCAAACGTGGATTGCATTTGAGGTGAAGGCGAGCCAAATGAAAATGAACCAGATGTTAAGGTTTGCTTCTTTGTTTCCGGTTTGGTTTCGGTAAAACCCGACGCTGGATTGGTCGGACCGCCAAAAGAGGTATTCCCAAATCCGGTACCACCAAACATCCCCGGCGTTGGAGTTCCGTTAATCCCCGGTTGTGGTGTGCCGAAAAGTCCCGATTTCTGCGTTCCCGTAGCTGCTGGCGTCATACTATCGACTGGAGCTGACTGACCAAACCTTTTTGAATCTGCCACGTTTTGACTAAGAGAAAATACGCTCGTTTGACCTGTACCAATGCCTGATGATGTGGTTTCTGTTTGGCCAAATCCAGCTCCGGAACTTTGTTGACCAAATGCGAAAGAAGACGAACTTCCAACTTGCTGACCGGGTCTAGAAACAAACCCGAAGCTAGGCGCACTTTGAGTTTGTTGGACCTGACCAAAATTGCCACCGGTTGCTGTTTGTTGTGCAGAACCAAACCCCGAACCGAGCCCCGACCCTCCATGTGGACTTTCAGTTGGTTGAGTCTGACCGAAACAGCCGCCGGTTGATGATTGTTGTCCCAAACCAAACGCGAGGCCAGGTTGTCGAGCTACAGTGGAAGTTGGCAGTTGCCAACGGAAGTGCAGTATGAACAGCTCCTGTCTGCAGCATTGTGTGTTTCTCGACTCCCTACCCTGAACGTCGAGCCCTCGCTCCGCAAGGTCAAAGCAAAGAAACGACAACAGAGTGCAGTCCACTGCAACAGTAATCTTGACCATCGCATCAACACTGTAACTGCTCACGGTTTGCCCTCCAAATCCTGCAGACGTACTTTCATGTTACTGATAAACGTGCTCGTGCTCACAACACGTGGTCGTGCTCCTGGCGTCAGAGTTATTTACCAGCCTCATGCTGAACTGCCGCTGTAGCAGCAGTCTTTGAGGAGGGATGGTTGCCAGCACTTGCGCCAAACGTTTGAAGTAGCCCACAGTCGAGGTTCGGTATTCTTCCAGCTTTACGTCAAAATAAACTGGGAAACAATTGTCAAGGTACTCTGTCAATTGACCCAGTTTCAAGCTTGATGCCGTTCGGTAAATGGTATTGATCTTGAAAACCGGCTCGCCTCCAAAGAGCCCAAACTATCTACTAGCACTAAGCGTTGGAAATGTTCCGAACTTGAGGTACTCCATACGGTCTTAAATGCTGGTCCATCGACATCGAGGAAGTACATGTACTTGCCTTCTTTGTTTTTGTAGACTGGCTGCTGGCCAGTAAACATTGCCGCCAGGACGCTGTTCTCATCACGTGTCAACGTGCTTCGCAACGCGGTGTAGTTGTGGGTGCCGCCAACAGATAGCTTGATGACTTCCGGAAACTGTAAAACAACGTATAGTAGGTATTGTCAGCGCCACATTATATATAGGACCAAAATGCATGGACACATCTTTTGATTGTTAGCCAGGATATGATGTATTGAAGCTATATTTAGGTAAATTCATATCAACTCAGACGCACAAAGCCAGGAGGCATCATTCAACAGTAAACAGGTGAGTGGTAATGCGTTGTATTACACTAACAATGTGCCGGTTAAATTATTTATTCGCTGAGAAAATGAAAACATTCTGAAAGAGTCATGGAGTTCTATGACATCTAATCCCTGTATGGGTACTTCTAGAAATTTTAAGGAAAATTGAATCACACTACATTTTAGACAATGCTATTTTCATGAGAACAGGTACTGATCCTTACTAATTAATTAAAATTAAAAGAACAGACACATTGGAAACAAAAATATGAAAATAGAAAACTTATTGTAGTGAATGTGTATGAATTGGTTGCGGATTTACTAACAGTCGAACGGTTTACATGTCTGTTAGATTGGGTGCCGTTTTGTTCTAAATAATCAAAAGACAGTCATTGGGCACCTTAGAAACAATATTGTGTATAATAAATATAGACGATTTGATGAGCAACGTCACGCGCACGTGCAAAGTTTAGACTCCGCCCACTGGTTGGAAAACGATAGCCAGCTTACTCTTTGTTACACCGGTCGGCTATATCAACACGTGACTTGTAAAGTTGTAAAGTTCAACTTTCGTTTTATATATCGGACATAATAACTTCGGTGTCCATAACAATACGCAATTAAACGCGCACACTACTATATAGTATGCATAGTGAACGCTTATTATGAAAAAATGTGAAATACTTTGACCGACCAAAAATGTAATTAATTAATTAGTTTATACTAATATGACGTGTATTAACACATAAAATGAATCAATAATGTAAGTCCAAGTGGTTCAACATTACCTCTTCTTCTATTGTGTATTAAACGATGGTGTTTCAATTTCTGTTGTGTGTGTTACATCTGATATTTCGAAACGACCATGTATTTCGTAACTTGATTGATGTACATATTAGGGGTGTTGCGGCAGTTTATTTAACCGAGGATATATTTATGGCAACACCGATGCTAATATCACAACCCAATAGTTTTGTTATCAGAATCATCACACATTTATGACCGAGTAGGTTCATAATAGGTACTCAGTGGTTCGATCCCAGGTGCGGTTAACTTTTTTTTATTCTTTTTTTCTTTCTTTTATTTCACTCTTGTTTTTTTCCTGGAGCTCTTTAGTTCTGTTGTTTACATTAATCAATTTAAAGCATTTAATCACAAACTTCAAAACATGCCGAAATCTGTCAACAAGTCCCTGTTATTGATGATTAAGGTTGAGTTTGATACTGTATGGTCTTATGTTTGTGATTAAATATTGAATTAGTGTTGTGTTTTTTTTTT